>APFE030916886.1:24985-43251 GCA_000404065.3 Pinus taeda | reverse complement strand
AGATCAGTCCTACCTGTGCATGCCAACTCAACTTTTGGTCAACCAACAAGTGTAATGTATTGTTGTAATTTTTATTTTTAACATTTAAAATTCTTGAATTATTTTAGTGTTAAATATGATGATTATGATTGCTTGTTATCAATTTCAAACACCCCTATACCCATCACCCTTGTAACATTCCTAATAACTCAACTCTGCTATCATTTCCCAACACACTTTAGCCTATTGCCATATTCCTCCTATGATTTTTAAATCTTTTCCTACACCACCCATCAAACCTTGTCATCGATCCATCATTTTTTTCCAATCGGCCACGTACCAACAAGTAATGGACAAATGGTGAATCATTGGAGAGACAAGTGTTCAATGATTTCATTCAATTTTTTGAATTGGCCAAGTTATAAAACAATTGTTTGACCCAAGTCGACTCATGCAACATATATTCGTTATCATCACTCCAACACTCCTTATATGTATATGGCGTTGTCATGATTGTACCTATGCAAACTAGTACAACTCCTCTGTCTTTATGATGTGAATGCGCTTTGCATTATCATTATAGTAATTTGGGAAAGGTCGGTTCTTAAGTTTCATTTCATAAAACTCTCAGTTCGTAAAGGGCGTTACCATATTAGTGATTCAAACTCTAAGTTTCAAAGAAGGCCAAGACAACAGGCGCTACAAAGGGAGAGCATAGTAAATAGGCTCACCATGAGTTTCTACCTCTGCCCATAATCCGAGGACATTAATCCGGTCACTGCCCAAGCAATTGAAGAAGGAGACCCCGAGAACCGAGGGCGCTACTAAGTCAGTTAAGTGGAGCGTAGAACAGAGGTAACAAATCGAGAGACCCTTATTGAATTGTTGAAGCATAAACAAAAAAGGGTTAGAACAAGAATTTCTTTTTCAAAATGACCAATAGAGCAGAGCCTGAAACATTTGATAGTTCCCAATGTTATGATGACTGTATTACGATTTTAAGTGAAAAGCAATGGTTATCTTTTCTAGAGAAATTTAATGGGAACAATGAAGAAGTGACCAAGCAGTTTGCATTCACATTCAATGGAGAGAAAGCATTAATAGGAAACTTTTCTTTTGGAATTTCAAAGGATACCATAGCACAAACATTGGGAATAAGTCCAAAAGGAGAAAAATATTTCAAAACAAAACAATTTAAGGAAAAATCATGGACTCAGTTTATGTCTAGGTCAAGGGTTTCCTTTGTCAACTGGAAAAAGGGTGTCCCTAGAAGCTAACTAATGCACCCATGGGATGAAATGGTGTACATTATTCAGAAATTTGTTACATGTGAAGGTCGTTACAACATAGTATATCTATATCACATCAAACTCCTGTTGCACATAAAAGGGCAATGCACCATCAATCTACCCTATTTCCTCTTACAGAGTTTGACTAAAATGTCAAAAACTATTCAGAAACAAAAGGGTAATGAAGATAAAAGTTTGTATCATTTTGGGTTGATTAAAATTCTAATTGAATTTGAAGTGCAAAGGAGGGGAAAAAGATGGAAAGAATTTTTGGTTGCTAATCAAATTAAAGATGGAGAAGATGAACAGGAATAGCAAGAGCGCACAGAGTTTATGCTTGATATTGATGAGGAAATCCCTGAGCGCAAGTCAAGCAATGTTCCTCCACACAGCAGTAGTGTGAGGACAAGAAAGATGAGGCAAGAAGCTGCCCAGAAAATTGAGCAAGAAAAAATCTTCACTACATATACGAGAAGATCAAGGAGAATACAAAAGAACCAAACACAAGATGATCAACCAAAGTCAAATGCAAATGCACCAATGGACATTGAGAACAGTGCTCATTCACAGCCCGAACCGGAAGCAGAAATGGAAGTTGAGAGTAACAATCGATAAGGGAAAGAGCCAGCACCTACAAAAAAGAAACAAAGAAGGTTAGAAAAACAAATTGAAAAGCTAAAAGAGGAATTGATGGAGGCAAGCATGCTAGAGAAGGTTATCAAGAAGGAGAATGAAATGTTGAGAGCTCAGAGCAAGAAGACTTAGCAGAAAAATGACAAGCCGAAGGAGCAAATCAAAGAACTCAAGACTGAACAAACCGACATTTGCAAGTGGGAAACCAAATGGTATACTCAAAAGAAAGCTCTCAAAGAAAAATACAAGAATATGAAACATGAGCTCCACATCCAGAAGAATGCCCAAGCTCAGAAGAATATAGATGCATTGCTACAAGCGGCAGAGGCACAAGCAGGAACAAAGTATAAAGGGAGCACATCAAGATTGGCATGAGGACATGCTAAATCATTGAGCTTGGGGGAGATGTTGGTACCATTTCATTGCCATCCTTTTCTTCTAGAAATCCATCATTTGTCTATCATTTTCTCCCATAAACCCCTCATAGTCCATTGAAATTGATTAATCAAAGCATTATAGTTGTTATTTTACATTAAATTTAATTTGTGAATTTTTATGTTAAAAATTAGAAATTTTCAACAAAATTACAGAATGTCATGACTTCCTGTAAATGGTTTATGATGTGACACGTGGCATGGTAGGAAAATCAAAACAAAGGATAGGAACGTGATCTGGAATGTACATACATGGTGAAAGATCAATTCAACAACGAATCTAAAGCTCCTGGATACATGGTCAATGTTGGTCAAACCCAACATTTTTGGTCAGAAAAGCAGCAAAAAGCCGGAGTTACCTAAACTAATTTCATTTTGTTTTGGAAACAAGTTAAGACTAGAAAAGAAAAAAATCACCTTTCTTGTAAAAGTAGAAACATCTGCATGATAATGTAAGTACATTCGATTATAGACTAGAAGGGAAAGTTAGTGAATGAGGATAGGAGACAAGCAGATAAAAGGACTGTGTATTGTATTGTCCAAAACGTTGTTGTTCTTGTGTATTGTTTCCAGAACATTGTTCTTGCATGTGATTTGATTTCCAGAACTTAATTACAGGCATCATTTTACCATTACAGTGCCTATGCATTAACGTTTTCATCACTTGAAGTTTCCTAAGTGTGCCATTGAAGTGTGGACGGGCCCTACGTGGAGATTGGTATACTTTTATTTTCATTTCCATAGCGTTTTCAAATCTGAATAGTGTTGAATAGCGTTTGATGTTATTTTCTTGCCTGTGAGTTTATTGATTCCATTATAAGTTCTTGCAAGTATTACTGTATGATTCATGGTGATAGTTTGAGAATTCGATTGCTAGATTATTGAACAAGATCTTGTAAAAGATTTGATCGGCCATTGAATTTCGAAGTATCTCTGTGGACTCTATTTTCATGCATTTAAATTTTAGTGTGCTTAAAAGTGTTTTTTTGGTTTTCATGAATGCTTAGTGTGTTAGTTGGAAAGAGCTTTTGTGAATGATATCCTTGTAAGAGGGTTGAAAACTCAGACTAGTAACACGCTGTTTCTTTAGAACAGTTAATTAGATTAGATGATCTGAGTGTTAAGGTGTGAGAGGAAACACATTTCAATCTCATGTAAAGGAGTGTTGTAGCCTGTCATAGTAGACACTTAGTGAGGTAGATGAGATCCTTTTAGGTCTATAGCCTTTAGACACGTGCCTATAAGTTTAACTACCTTGTTGATATTAAATCTAGTCTAATCTAACACCCTAGATTGGCCACTACAAGGATCTTTTGGTGGATAAAGATCAGTGGATTGTGGTAGATCCGGGTACTAAACTGACAGGAGTATCCAAGGAAGAATGGAAGAAGTTGGATCAGAAGGCAAAGAGCACAATACGATTGTGTGTCTTAGATTCGGTATTGTTGAATGTATCAGGGGAAGCTATGGCAAAGGCTTTGTGGGACAAGTTAGGGAAGTTGTACCAATCTAAGTCTTTGGTGGATAAATTGTTCCTGCGAGAAAAGTTGTATAACCTAAGGATGAAAGATGGAGACTCAGTGACAGAGCATCTAAACGCATTTAATACTATGGTAATTTAGTTAGCATATGTTGATATTAAAATTTTAGATGAAGATAAGTGCATCAGTTTGTTGTGTTCTCTACTAGATACGTGGGATCGTCTGGTTATTGCAATAGGTAGCAATGCAACTGCCTTACAGTTTGATGAAATAGTCTTAGCCTTGTTGACGGAGGAGATGAGATGGAAAAATATGGAGAGCTAGAATGGTGATGCCTTGTCTATATAAGGACGCTCCCAGAACAGAAGAAAAAATAAGTCATCAATTAGGAGATATAAATCTAGAGGGAGATCTAAATCTCCAGGAAAACTTGTAAAGGTGGTGTGCTGGAAATGCGGAAAGGAAGGCCACTACAAAAGGGACTGTAAATATAAAGCTCCTGAAAAAGGAAAGGGATCTGATGAGGCTCCTTCTACAGAGGTGAAAACCACCTCAGATGAAGGTGGGGATGTGTACTTGGTTCTTCAAGTACACATGTAGATCATGAGGCATGGTTGATTGATTCAAGTGCATCCTTTCACTTCAATCCCCATAGAGAGTGGTTGTGCGAGTATGAGAAATATGATGGTTGTGATGTCTTCTTAGGGGATGATAGGAAGGCTAGAATCATTGGTCGCGGAAAAGTAAAATTGAAGTTGTGATCCGGATTTAAACAAGAACGCAATAAAATACAGATATAACCATATCCACAAAGATGCAGCAGAAATAATACTTCATTTCATTAATGGAAAATACTGAAATATGCTTACAACGGGAAATAGAAATAAACCAGCTAGGGCGATGGTAGCTTATCTCTGAGAAGAGATGTGTGGCTACATGCCTCTGAACTGTGTTACAATGAGGCTCGAAGGCCTATTTATTGTTGAGAAACAATGGAAAAACCCTTCTTTCCATGTATGTTTTGAACCTTTGAAATTTTTCTGGGGGAAGCTGCAGTTGGGCTGTGTGCAGAATTTATTCCAATGTGTTTTTCTATTGAAATATATCATCAAATAAATCTTTTTCTCCGGAGAACACCTTTATCTTGATTGCTGTTGTAAAATTATGGGTGACCTCATAAGGGTCAAATGGCCTTGCTGTGAATTTGAATAGCTGTAAGCACGTGATATTCCTTACTTCTACAAAGGCGTGACCTACATCGAATAGCGAGAAGGCCCCAAAGGCTATTGGAAATTGTGGCCATATAGCCTTCTTTTTGTCTTTTAATTCTTTAGTTAGGCCTCCTTCCCCACAGGTTTGGTAGGCGATCTCTCGGGCTAAGAGTTTATCAGGGATATATAAAGGTAGGACATGAGGGGGTGCAGAAATTCCAAAAACCCTGACATAAGTAAACATTTCTTCCCCGAACCATCTTGTGACAGTGAGGATGTCTACTTCTTCTTCAGGCGAGCATCTCGGAGGGTCTTTATCATACAAAATTCTATACAAGGGCAACATAACTCCATGACAAATTTGGTAGAAGTATGGAATGAACTGAGAGTCCCATAACTCTTTGTGATAGACATGAATGGGTAGAGGGTCTTGTATCATCCACTTCCAACCCATAACAGGAAACTTAGAAACATAACATATTGCATCCATTATACATGCAGAAAGGTAAAAAGGAGGATAGATCCTTTGAGCTGTAGCTCTTTTGGACTGGTAACTGCCAATGGCTGTGGCCAAGTTATCAGATAAAATTTTGGCCAATCTATAATGGTGGCATTTGTGGCAGCATCCAATAATGGAAACCACTCGGATGAGAATTTGTTAATATCTGGAATTCCAAATATTCTACAGAACATGGCAGCAGAAAAGCAATATGGAGAGGTAAGCGAACCAGTACTGTACATACCGTGTTTATCTTTCTTCAGCGGCTCATCTCTCCTAGACCAATCTTTGGTAATTTCTGCCAGGTCCGGATTTTCTTTTACAAATTTCTTTGTAAACTGTCTATTGTAGATTTCTTGTGGCTCTAGTAGATGATACATAAGCTTTAAATCTTGCGCAGCGAATGAACCAATGAGTCCTTGACCATGAACTTTGAACTGTCTATTTTTTATTTCTGCGGTATCCAATATCCATTTGACCATGTCCATGTATAGGAGGATTCTTGGCCTTGCTCCTATCCGATGGAAAAATGAGCAAGCTAGCTCTGCGAGGGATGCTTCAGAAGAGCTTTGTGAGCCTGCAACAGTTGTAACCTCCATTACTTTTGGATTCTCCTCTTCGAGCATATTATGCATGCCTTCCCATGTAGCTATTCTTGCGTCTCTATTACATGTCGTATCTGTATACAAAGGTGCCATTTTCTCTTCTTGGGAGCTCGGGGTTTTGCTTTTCTTTCCCATCTCGGCCTGCATATTATTTTGTATAGTCCTCTGCTCTCCGTGCCTGCAATTCACAAGTGAGGTGAAATTGAATGACAAGGAAGGGTGATGGGAAAGTTTTAAATGCCACAGACATACCAAATATACCACCTTACGTGAAATGTTCTTTGAAGAGCACGCACCCATATTCTATTAATAACTGACAGCTAAATCTTTTATTATCATTTAAAGCGCATAACCATGTGTCAGCTTATGGAAACCACTTTTCTTGAATAATGAGCTCGAAATATTTCTGATGGAGTGATTTTGCGATTTGCTACCGCAACATCGTAGATCGCAAAATCGCAAAATCGCAAAATCGCAAAATCGCAGAATCACAAAATCACAACATCGCAATATTGCAAAATCACAAAATAGCAAAATCGTGATATCGCAATGTCGCAATATCACAATATCGCAGATTGCAGGAATATTATGTATGACAAATTTTTGTTAACCTGTTCCTTGCGAGATGCGATCTTGCAATCGGCGCCATCGCACATCAGTATATATTTTTTTAAAGTGTTTTAAGTATGTTATGCTGAATGTGATGCGATATTTGGTCATTATCGTTATCTCGTGAATATTGGGATTGTGTTTGTGAGGTGGCATCTTGCTATTTTCTTGCGATGTGATTTTCCTTGATAAGATAATTTTTACCTTATCATAAACTTAGATTCTAAGAGTTTCCAAGGGGGCTTCCTAAGCTTATGATGGTAACTTTATTTGTGAAAAAGAAATGTAAACGCTACTTTAACTTCTTTGGATTTAATAACTAAGGGTCCCCCCTTATTTAGTATTAAGAATAATACTAAATAAGGAGGGGGGTTGTTGGTGGCCACAACAATTGGTGATTCACTTGGAAGAACCAGTTATCTCTGTGTTTGAGCTGATTTTCTAAACTTCCAAAACAGAAAATTTCTCAGAAAGTTAGACTTTATTATGGAAAGATAAATTACATTATGCTCTAACCTGTCAATGACATTTTGTTTCAGCTATTTTCAACTTTGATTATTTGCTGCCTCAAGTTTAGTTCTTGTGTTTACATCATTCATAACTTGGTCTGTAAAGATAAAACAAAGTCTTCTCTGTAAACCAGTTTTTTAAAATATGCTCATTTTTCGTAGGTAGAGCCTCTGCTTCCAGCAGGCATTCATAGCATCGATAGGGTTACCCGTTACCCAGAAATGATCATGTATCCTACTTAGATAAACCTACAACTCTTAAAGAAGAATCCACATCCACACTTATTGCTTTGAATTTCTTTTTGTTCTTAAAGAACAATGTCTTGGTTTGATAACCAATTTATGACACAGTCATTCACTTGATTTATAACTTTGCTGAACAAGCTAGCTCGTGATGAGACCCCTTGCCTCTTGATTGTAACAATCTTGAGTCATTGCCCTGTTGTGGTATGCAGTATTTGGCAAAGTCAGCAAGTTATAATATCTGTGATTATGATAAGTCGGCTCGTGATGAGACCTCTCATTCTTCAAGATGAAGTGTATCCTTGGATTGTTCTTATGAAATTTTTTATTTCCTTAGTAGCGAGGAAATCATTTTTTTCTTTAGATAGCTCTGGATGTCAATGATAGAGTTTTTGGAAGTAACTGTTCTACAGAGAATCTTTATTTTGTTATTGATACCTTTCATTGCACTGATATAAAATAATTTCTTCACTAAAGGTTATTTTCATCAAACTTTATGAAGTCGAAACTAGTGTCATATCTAGGCTAGAGTCTTTAACTGTATCTTTCAATAATAAAGATCAATTTTCTAAAAGATTTTCTATTTATACAAGCGAAAAATCAAAATCTAAAAAGGGAGTTGGTTTCTTTTTCATAAATGCCTAATGCAACCATTCACAACTGGTTTTATTATGTGAGAATTATTTTTGAGGACGATCACAAATTTTCTAATGAGAAGTAATTTTGTCCTTGGATATTTATAAAATATGAAAAGGGCTAATCACTTCATTTATTTTTGAACTACAGACTAACTGAACTAATTCTACTCCTATTCTAACAATATACATGAAATTGACTAGGTGTAATCATATTTCCAGTGTAACCATTCTCTCATTTTCGTTCCTGCAAAGATATACAGTTCAAATATTAGTACTAGAAACGAAACTCTTACTGATCTTAGAACATTAAATGTGGAACAAGAATGTACAACTATTGTTAGAATTTTATTTATAATTTCCCTTTTATGGAATTTTCTTTCCAATTGAATACCTATTGGATCATAGAAATCTAGATGGATTTCTATTAAGGACTGATAAATGTTCAATGGAAGAGATGACAGGCCAGATTGAAGATATGAATTTTTGGATTCAAAGGCCTGGAATTTATTATTAGTGGTATGTGAAAAAGTTAAATTTTTTATAATTCCTCGTGAAAGAAACACTTCTAAACATATTTCTTTAAGTGAATCAGTGAAGGATGAATGGAAATCTCTCAAATGAAATGAAAAATAGTTAATTAATACATCCTTTTGTTGATATTGTCTTTGATAGGATGGAAGCTTTTGATCAATCATTGACAGAGGATGAAATAGAAATAGCTTCTCATGCTCTTGAAAAACTTCAGTTTTCCAATAGGGCCATAAATCCGTTGAATGTCTGATAGTATGGTTTTAGTATGCCAGCGTAATGGATCAAAAGTATGGAAATTAAAATCTGAAAACAATTTTTTTGTGTACAAAATAGGTAAGAAGGAAAAAATAAAATAAAATGATTATGTGTACAAGTAGAGTTACAACACAGTTGGGATTATTTTGTAATGGTTTATCTTTCACAAGGATTGACTATGATTATAGGGTTTGAGTGATCTCGACTCCCATCTTGTGATTTAGAAAGGGGATCATGATTATGAACGGGCATGCAAGCTTGGTCATGATATGAATCATAGACTGGAATATTTTCTTGGGTAATGAAATCATGTAGGTGATTTGCTGCTTTAGAATGAGGATCGGTTGAAATAGTTTCTGATTTAAAATACCTCTCATTCTCAGATATTATTTGAAGTTCCTGTTGATTCTCTCGAGATAAATCAACACCTTCAATGTCAAAGTAATCATCATAAATGACTTAAGAAGATTCCCTAGGTTTCTCTTCAGTTTCATCCATTGTATTCAAACCACGAGGAATAAGGATTTCATGTCTGTTAATGGCAAAATAATGTTTTCCAATTGTTTCTTTATCTTGAAAACCACTTAATGGTGATTCATTAAGACCAGCCTCTGTACTTTCTGAAATATAATTAATGTTGAGAGGGGAAAAAATATCATCATTAAAAATATCAGGATAAAGAGAAAAATGTGATTCTGAAGTAATGCAAGAAATATCTTTTTTTGAAAACACCTCTGCCTTATGTTCATCATAGATTTCAAGTTTTATATCATACCTTGATGTGCTCCTGTTTTTTGAAAAAAAATTACTTTTCTTTTCTGACCTTGGCATTTGTTGAGTTGCAATCATATTTTCTAAATTTGCCTCATAGTTGCTTTCAGATTCTAAGGTGACCTTTCTTCCAAAATTGCTGCTTTTGTCTTCTAGTATTCGATCAGAAATATCTTCTAAGCTTTGTGAAACTTTTTCATCATGATTTATTTGCACATCCAAATTGGATTTCTTATTTATGTCGGAAGGGAATTGAACAAAGCTTGGACTAATTTCATATGAGTCGAGAATAGGAGGCAACGAATAATTATGATCAACACAATCTAATGATTCTTCACTTATGGGATCATTCTCAATATTAAATTTTAAACAATTCAGATGAAATAGAATATTAAAATCTCTAACAGACTCATCTTCTTTTCGTAGATATTGAATTTCATCATATACCTGGTCATAATCATAACAGTCAAATTTGCAAATGAAAACCGTAACAAATTGATCCCAGCTGTGAATTGAGGCAACCAGAAGGGTTCTACACCATTTTCTAGCTTCTACTACAAATGTGAGGGTAAAAATTATGCATAAAATGCCTTCTTCAATTCCTTGAAAATTAGAATTTGAAACTCCTTGAATAAATTGAAAGGCATGATTAAAAGCAGAAGAATTTATCTTACCATCGAATTTTACCTGAGATAATAGACTTACCACTTTGGGTGGAGTGTTGGAAGATGCACAAACATGGATGAAACTCCAAATTGGAAGTTTAAGAGAGGACATCCTAATTCAAATGTTAAAATTGAAAACAAATTCCAATAGACAACATGTTTCAGGCCCTCCTTCTAGCGCCAAATATGTTGAAGGCCCCGAAAATTAGGTCAACAACAAGGGGGATACCCGCCCAGTCCAGACCTTGGTTGGAAGCTCCTTATCCGTTTGGTATAGCGGGTCCGACTGGGGATATGGGACCAGTTTCCCATTTCAGTGTGTGTGTGTGTGAGAAAGATGGGTATTTCTGTTCTAAATGGAATACTTCTATGCTAATTTTAATCTAATGCTATGCTATTGTATTCTAATAAACAGAAAAACATTGAAATTTATGCTAACCCGGGGTGTGATCTTTCTTCTATGTGATCTAAAAAGATTTCAAACAATAACTGGTAATAAAGATCATTCAGCTATCATAAGAAAGGTATTCAATAAAGATGAAATACTTCGTATAAGAAGTTAGACAAAATAGTTGTGAAAACTTATCGCATAAATAAGTTTTTCATACACTAAACATAAACAAATAGTTATCACCGTACAAAAGTGCCAAACGATAACGCAGACATCCATGCTGTAATATATAAACAATTGAAAACCGAATATCACTTTAACGCATAAGAAGAAATGGTTAAGAGATAAAAGTACCATTTATAACTAGTCCTACTCATGAGCTTCAAGCGACAATTGATTTATCTCTCCTTGATTTAACATACACTAAGAGTACAGAAGTGCAACATCAGTAGCAGATATCAAATGCAAATATCAAATAAACCCCATTCCATTCATTCACCAAAACCTCCTCTTAGGGTGCAAAAGTGCATGCTCTGAGGAGAAGTTTTGGATAAATTTCTGGACCCTTCTCTAAATGCATGAGAAGGGTGTTAGCGCTCAAATCTACCTTAAGCTGAAATAAGGTAAAACCCAAGGCTACATCAAACCACGCTCAGCCTCGTAGCTAGCCCTACGAGGACAGGAGAGGGCTCTCTCCAGTCGATCTTGATAAAATAAGCAATAGGGTGCGAGATGACTTTAAAATGGGAACTAATTTTAGGCTAGTAAATAGATATGAAAGTTTGATTTTGATTTTTTGGGTTCTTTTGGAGAAATGGGAAAAAAACAATTTTGGGTCCGGGGATAAGGCCAAATCTTTGCAGAATTCGAGTTGGGGTGAGGTAGGCAGTAGTCTTAATGCTTTTTGAGTTAAGTGTATGGATGGATCAGAAAGAAAAGGAGCTGAAGAGAGCAAGGGAGAACATGGAACCTCTCCAAACAGGTGAAAACATGTAAAACTAAAAAAATTCAAAGGCAGAGCATTGAAATCAATGGATTCAACCTCATTTACTCATTCATTTAGTTTCAGGAGCATAAGGGAATGGCATACATTAAACATGAAAGAACTTACAATAAACAAAGAGAAAACACCATCAAGAACTGAAAGCCACAAGAATCCCAACAGGTGCTACAAAACCTCTGATCTTTCCTTAGCCAAAATATGAAAAATATGTCCAATAGTGTGCCAAAATCTTTCCCAAGAGTCCAACCTATCCAACCTCTGAAAATGATTGAGAAATTACATCATACAGACCATCCTAACCCCTTTCCATACCTTTAGGGGTAAAATTCCTCCTTCTAGGAGCAGTTTCAACTAATTCTAAACAAGGAGCTAGAATATAGGCATCCAAACAACTTGCCTCTAAAAGAGAGGAAACTGATTCTTACATTCAATTTTTACTTTTTTAGGAGTGAATCATATAGAATAGGAAAAAGTAAGTCCAAGTTACATGCCAACCATAAATTTACATCAAGATCACTCAAACATTTCATCCACAAGCAAAACTGGTTCAACTGGCCGAATTTCTGAGCTGGAAGGTGAAAAATTGACCAACAATCCATGTGCATAGCGCCCCTGAGTCACACGCATAACGCGCCTTTCAGCCTTATTTTGAGGCACTTCCTAGAATCAAAATTGAGCTCATGATAGCTCGTTGGAAAGCCCTAGATGTTGGCTATCCAACTCAAGTGGAATTTCCAAATTTGGAGCTCATTTTCCCCTCCAAAACTTCATTCTCCCAGAATTACTTCCTGCTGGAGAAAAAGGTGGTAGCAAGGTGGTTTTCATGGTGTTTTTGGGCCTTTTGGTCATCCAGAACTTGATGAAATGCTTCGACAATACTTGAGAATGCATAACTTACCATGAAAAACCCAAAAATATAAAGTTTTCCTTCAGCAAGTGTCCCAATCAAAAGCGAGCGCGTTGACGCGCTACCCATAGCTGAAAAACTTGTTTTTAGGCCAAAATTTTTCAAAATGACAAAAATTTCTTTGAATTTGCTCAAATTAAGAATGAAGATCCTCCATCATGTATCATTCCCAGCCAATGAAGCCTCGACCAAAATCTGGAGTGGATCAGGTGTTTCACGGAGCTTCAGTGTCCTCCTGGTGTATGCAGTTCAATGGTGCAATCTCTGTCTTGGTTGTATGATGTGTTGTTGTCAATCATGGTGTTGCGAAGTGTAGTTCAGCCTTTTGAAAATGAGAAATGAGACCTTGGTGTCTTTGTCTCCAATCACCAAATGTGTGCCAAAGGGGAATGAGGGATTGAGAACACCTATAAGTGAGATAGGAATGGGATATGGTGATGGGGGGTAGTTTTGAAGGACAAGAGTGAAATGAAATGGCAACATATTAGTGAGTCAAGTGGAATCAAGGAAAAAGAAACAACCTTTGAATTTTAGGGAGATTAGGATTTTATCAATGGAGGAATGTAGTAGTAAGTAATAAGGTTTGGGATTTCACATGGGAACCAAAAGTATAAAGGGATATGAGAATAATGAATATGGGGAAGGGACAACGATATGATCACATGGTAGCGAAAACCGTGATGGAATACAAAGAAAAGGTTGAGAAATGGCAAGAATTTAGTACCAACACAATCTTGAAACTTTATGCATAACCCTAGGAGCAGATTTGGTATAAGGTAGGGTTTGATGTTCACCATATCAAACACTTGTTTTCTTCACATTCGAAACACCATAACAAATCCACGAATCACTGAGCAGGCATAAATAACTTAATTGCAGGAAAATGAAGTGGTTTGATGAGAATTTGGGTGATGAACTATTGTTTTCCAGCCTCGGGGCTATATGCGTAGCGCGCATGTAATTTTACATAGGCCGATGAAGCCCAATGCGTAGCGCGCTCCCAATGCGTAGCGTGCTACATAGTGCATTTTGCAGGAGGCTTTTGGAGGCCTTCCCTATGTCAAAATTGGGTGCAAGATAGCTCGTTGGAAAGTTTGTTGAGTCTACCTTCCAACCCAGCTAGAATTGTTCAATTTGGAGTTCACTTTCCTTGTCAAAACTCAAATCTCCCAAGACTGTTCAAAATGTGCCAAATGAGGATACCTCAAGGTAGAGTGCTATTGCAGTCAAGTTTTGGATGCCTTCCTCAACTCCAAATTGAGCTCATGATAGTTCATTGGAAATATCCTTTTGTCAAGTTATCCTTTGACTCATCAAGAAAGTTATTTGGCCAACCGAGATAGGAGAAAACTTGATTTTCCCAAGGTCACTTCAGAGGTGCATCAATTCTCCCGAGGCGATTGTAGTTTTGACATTTCTCTAAAACCATGAAACCTGTGTAAAAAGTGAAGGAGGTTTTTCTTCCTTGGCCTGTTGTGGAAAAAAATCTCTCTCAGGATTTCAAAATTCAGCTTTGATTTCTCTGGAACATCTTTTGAGTGAAACTTATCCTGATGTGTGAAACAAGGAATTTTGTCGAAATGAAGCGAAATGAAGGGGATAAGGGGCTTCTAAATTCTTGGGGAAATTTTTGGAAGTAGGGAGGGATGTTAGGAAGTAGGGGAAAGTGGAATCTCAGAGATAGAGTGAGGGGAACGGGTCAAAAAAGGCAAAACACAGGCCTAGCCTACAAAATTGCCAAGTTGTGGCAAGAAACTAGGGTTTGTGCAAAAATGAGGAATTTGGGGGATCTCGGTGATGGGAAGTGTTTAATAAGGTACATTAATGATAGGGGAAAGTGTATGAACATCAGGACACAAGTTTTGCTAATGATTTGACCATTCAAGAGAAATTGCCTTCAAAACCTTAGGAGAGGGAAATGAACCTTGCCTAGGCGCAACTGAGGCATGAACAAGGTGTAAAATGACCCAGTGGAACCTGGCATGATGATAACAACCTTCTTAATGATGATAGACTCAGCTGAATAGTGACATAGACTGACATTTGGGTAACTATGAAAGGAGTGAAAGCAAACCCTAGGCATAATGCCTAGTGACCAAATTTTGCTTGAAGACTCACTAAAATGACAAAATTTGATTTTGGCACCTTAAAATCACTTGTAAGAGCATGTTTTATCAATGGAGGAAGGCTGCAAAGACTGACACTAACATTGGCTCCAATGGGGATGGTAGCTCCTTGGAGGTGCCAAGAATGGCAGATCTTTGGGAGAGCAGAGAGTGCCTTCATCCATTGGGCAATGGAGTCAAGACTCAAGCTAAAATGCATGACTAAAAGCCGACACAAACTAACTTAACAACAAGATAGAAAACTGACTCACAAATGACTCATGACTGACTTAACTAAAACAAGAACTTACAAAGCTTATTTGAAGGGCAACAGTCCATCGAGATTTGAGGGCTTCAAATCATGATGACAACCACTTGCATACTAACGAAATACGTACAATCATGTGTAATGAGATTTCCAATGTAACCAATCCAATAGATGGCTACATACCAAATTTCTACTCTCACTTTTCTCGAGCAGGTGGAACAATGTACATGTAGGCAACTCACAATAACCACTGAAACCAAGGCTTATGATAACGAACCAGGCAACATTTATTTTCTCTAGTGCTTGCAAAAGGATGCCGAAGGGATCTTGATAATCCTGAAGCACTATCTTGTCTTGAGATCCAACAGCAAAAATAATAGTACTCCCTTCATTCTGATCTGAAAGAAGACTTGATTTACGAGGGATAGGAATGCACAAAGAAGTATGTGCTTCTGCCATCTGAGTGTTAGCTGTAGGTTCCTTGACCATGAGAAATCCTGGCATATTGTCTCTCTCAAGCTCATACTCCTCATCTTCATGGTCTAGGTCATTCTTAAACAAAAAACAATCTTCAAGATTATCAAACCTGACAGTCTTATCATCTTTGTGAAAGAAAATATTATCTGTTTTCTGATCTATAAAACTGATTACAAGACTGTCATCATTTTCAAAAGAGGAAGAGATTTCACCAACACTTTCTTGACCATGTGTGCGCTGCAAATCTGTGTTAGCTTGGGCTGTAACATGACCTTTCAAGAGTTGATCTATTTCATCTTCAGACAAAGGAGATAATACTTTTTGTTTTCTTTTGCTCAAACAGTAATTGTCTTCATACGACATGGCAATCAAATTATCATTTACCACTGAGTTATCAAAAGAAGATTTCTCACTTACCTGAACAAAGATCCCATCTTGTTGTCCATGAAATGACCAGATTACCTTCTCATGAAGGCTTTGGTCAATAACTTTGTCTTCTTCATTCCAGATGATTTCAACAACAGAGTTCTCTTTGATGGGCTTCAGCACAAGATATGCTTGGTCATCACAATCTGAATGTAGATCTAAAACAGCTGACTGGTCATTATCAAAATCTGCAATTGAAACATGAGTTCTCGGCATGCTGTCTTCTTCTATGGGCAGATCTGAGATAACATTCTCCCTTTCATCATTTTCAGCCATGTGGCCATCTTCAACCTGTTGATCTTGATTTTGCTGTAAAATTTCCTGATTATCTTGATAGGTATCCTCTAGGTTCTGTTCATGTTGCTGAAATGGATTCTCATACAAATCCTCCATGATCTCATCATCCATGAAATTATCATCTTCGTAATATTTCTCAAGGATTTCATTAAAAGTAGAAGCATGTTTGCAACAGTCATGAACTAAATTTAATGATGGATAAGATCCTTTATATCTTTCAATGAACATGGCATGAAAATCCTTTAAGCAGTAAATACAGGCCAATGACAAATTTTCATACCAAGATTGGGCCTCACCTTCGAGAGTGGCCAGGAATATTTTCATCAGGCAATCTTCAAGAAAATCCACTTTCAACTTGCGAATATGCATATGAAATCTAACCAGATGTAAAGCAACATCTTTCTTACCATCATTGTTAAACGTAGGGAGATTCTTTGACCAATCTACCTTGGGCATCTTATTTGGAAAACCTGGAATGTGATCTCGACTCATGGGAGCGTATCTTCTCATGACTCGGTCCATCTTGAAAATATCACAGCTACTGATCTCCCTGCAGTGAAGTCACCATGAAGCATCGATTTCTGGATTGTTCAGTGAATGGAGTTTCCAAGTGAATGATTTCAGCCTTCTTATGTCTGAGTGTTGTCCACCATCAACAATCAGATCTGAACTTGATACATGTACTGGGGCAATTAACAAGTTAGATGTCATGTTTACAAGCTAAACCAAACATTGACTGAAGTAGCATTTATCTACTTCACTGGTGCATAACAAAAGCGTTTCGAAGGCTACCTAGCATGACTTCAGGCTCCGTCTGTAGCTTATAGATCAAATGACATCAAAAAGAAAACCATTTCTTCCCTAGTATGGTTTCCACTATGTTAGCGCTCAAATCTACCTTAGGCTGAAATAAGGTAAAACCCAAGGCTACATCAAACCATGCTCAGCCTCGTAGCTAGCCCTGTGAGGACAAGAGAGGGCTCTCTCCAGTCGATCTCGATAAAATAAGAAATAGGGTGTGAGATGAATTTAGAATGGGAACTAATTTTAGGCTAGTAAATAGATATGAAAGTTTGATTTTGATTTTTTGGGTTTTGTTGGAGAAATGGGAAAAAACAATTTTGGGTCTGGGGATAAGGCCAGATCTTTGCTGAATTCGAGTTGGGGCGAGGTAGGCAGTAGTCTTAATGCTTTTTGAGTTAAGTGTATGGATGGATTAGAACGAAAAGGAGCTGAAAATAGCAAGGGAGAACATGGATCCTCTCCAAACAGACGAAAACATGTAAAACTAAACAAATTCAAAGTCAGAGCATTGAAATCAATGGATTCAACCTCATTTAGTCATTCATTTAGTTTCAGAAGCATAAGAAGGGAATCTCATACATTAAACATGAAAGAACTTACAATAAACTGAGAGGAAACACCATCGAGAACTGAAAGCCACAAGAATCCCAACAGGTGCTCCAAAGGCTCTGATCTTTCCTTAGCCAAAATATGAAAAATATGTATAATAGTGTGCCAAAATCTTTCCCAAGAGTCCAACCTATCCAACCTCTGAAAATGATTGAGAAATGACATCATATAGACCATCCTAACCCCTTTCCATACCTTTAGGGGTCGAATTCCTCCTTCTAGGAGCAATTTCAACTAATTCTAAACAAGGAGCTAGAATATAGGCATCCAAAAAACATGCCTCTAAAAGAGAGGAAACTGATTCTTACATTTAATTTTTACTTTTTTAGGAGTGACTCGCAAGGAAAATTTTAAGAACCCCCCCTAAATTTACATGTATAATAAATGGGCGAATCTCCATGGTATATAGGAAAAATGGAAGGCGATTTTATCAATAATATGATATGTATATATAATTTTTTGGCGAATCTCTCACCAGGCATGGCGAATATTTTACTCAATTATAAAATCTTGTGTTTACTGAATACACAAATGAAATCATTGCATTTCTTTAAAATATCTTTTGAAATCAAAATTACCGAAATTACATATCGATAACCTAGTGGGTGTAAGATAAAATTCACCCGT
>APFE030916886.1:0-24193 GCA_000404065.3 Pinus taeda | reverse complement strand
TTACCTTTTTCACCCTCTCCCTTAAAATAAGGTGGCCTATTTGAGGTGATTTGTAAAAATGTACTATGATACAAAATATTCGCCCACTAAAAATTTAAAACCCCTTAATTTCGCCAAAGGGCGAACATTCGCCCCTAAAATCACCCCTAGAGTGAATCATCTAGAATAGGAAAAAGTAAGTCCAAGTTACATGCCAACCATAAATTTACATCAAGATAACTCAAAAATTTCATCCACAAGCAAAACTAGTTCAACTGGCTGAATTTCTGAGCTGGAAGGTGAAAAATTGACCAAAAATCCATGTGCGTAGCGCCCCTGAGTCATATGCATATCGCGCCCTTCATCTTGATTTTGAGGCACTTCCTGGCATCCAAATTGAGCTCATGATAGCTCGTTGGAAGGACCTAGATGTTTTGTATCCAACCGAAGTGGAATTTCCAAATTTGGAGCTCATTTTCCCCTCCAAAACTTCATTCTCCCATAAGTACTTCCTACTGGAGCAATAGGTGGCAGCAAGGTGGTTTTCATGGTGTTTTTGGGCCTTTTGGTCATCCAGAACTTGATGAAATGCTTCGACAATACTTGAGCATGCATAAATTACCATGAAAAACCCAAAATATAATTTTTTCCTTCAGCAAGTGTCCCAGTCAAAAGCGAGCGCGTTGACGCGCTACCCAAATAGCTGAAAAACCTGTTTTTAGGCCAAAATTTTTCAAAATGACAAACATTTCTCCGAATTTGCTCAAATTCGGAATGAAGATCCTCCATCATGTATCATGCCCAGCCTATGAAGCCTCGACCAAAATTCGGAGTGGATCAGGTGTTTCACAGTGCTTCAGTGTCCTTCTGGTGTATGCAGTTCAATGGTGCAATCTCTGTCTTGGTTGTATGATGTGTTGTTGTCAATCATGTTGTTGCAAAGTGTATGTTCAGCTTGTTGAAAATGAGAAATGAGACCTTGGTATCTTTGTGTCCAATCGCCAAATGCGTGCCAAAGGGGAATGAGGGATTGAGAACACCTATAAGTGAGATAGGAATGGGATATGGTGATGGGGGGTAGTTTTGAAGGACAGGAGTGAAATGAAATGGCAACATATTAGTGAGTCAAGTGGAATCAAGGACAAAGAAACAACCTTTGAATGTTATGGAGATTAGGATTTTATCAATGGAGGAATGTAGTAGTAATTAATAGGGTTTGGGATTTCACATGGGAACCAAAAGTATAAAGGGATATGAGAATAATGAATATGGGGAAGGGACAACAATATGATCACATGGTAGCGACATCAGTGATGGAATACAAAGAAAAGGTTGACAAATGGCAAGAATTTAGTACCAACACAATATTCAAACTTTATGCATAACCCTAGGAGTAGATTTGGTATAAGGTAGGGTTTGATGTTTACCATATCAAACACTTGTTTTCTTCACATTCAAAACACCATAACAAATCCACGAATCACTAAGCAGTCATAAATAACTTAATTGCAGACAAATGAAGTGGTTTAATGAGAATTTGGGTGATGAAATGTTGTTTTCCAACCTTGGGGCTATATGTGTAGCGTGCTCCCAATGCGTAGCGCGCATGTAATTTTACACAGGCTAATGAAGCCCAATGTGTAGCGCGCTCCCAATGCGTAGCGCGCTACACAGTGCATTTTGCAGGAGGATTCTGGAGGTCTTCCCTGTGTCCAAATCAGATGCAGGATAGCGCGTTGGAAAGGTATTTGATTCTACTTTCTAACTTGACTGAAATTTTTTAATTTGGAGTTCATTTGCCTTGTCAAAAATGAAATCTCCGAAGACTGGTCAAAATGTGCCAAATGAGGCTGCCTCAAGGTAGAGTGTTGTTTCAGTCAACTTTTGAATGCCTTCCTCAACTCCAAATTGAGCTCATGAAGTTAATTGGAAGGATATGTTTTTCTAGTTATCCTTTGACTCATCAAGAAATTTATTTGGCCAACCAAGCTAGGAGAGAACTTGATTTTCCCAAGGTCACTTCAGAGGTGCATCAATTCTCCCGAGGCGATTGTATTTTTGACATTTCTCTAAAACCATGACACCTGTGTAAAAAGTGAAGGAGTTTTTGCTTCCTTCACCTGTTGTGGACAAAAATGTCTCTCAGTTTTTCAAAATTCATCTTTGATTGCTCTGGAACATCTTTTGAGTGAAACTTATCCCGATGTGTGAAACAAGGAATTTTGTCGAAATGAAGCAAAATGAAGGGGATAAGGGGCTTCTAAATTCTTGGGGAAATTTTTGGAAGTAGGGAGGGATGTTGGGAAGTAGGGGAAAGTGGAATATTAGAGATATAGTGAGGGGAAGGGGTCAAAAAGGGCAAAACACAGGCCTAGTCTAGAAAATTGCCAAGCTGTGGCAAGAAACTAGGGTTTGTGCAAAAATGAGGAATTTGGGGGATCTCGGTGATGAGAAGTGTTTAATAAGGTACATTAATGATAGGGGAAAGTGTATGAACATCAAGATACAAGTTTTGCTAATGATTTGACCATTCAAGAGAAATTGCCTTCAAAACCCTAGGAGAGGGAAACGAACCTTGCCTAGAGGCAACTGAGGCATGAACAGGGTGTAAAATGACCCAATGGAACCTGACATGATGATAAAAACCTTTTGAATGATGATAGAATTAGATGAATAGTGACATAGACTGACATTTGGGGAACTTTGAAAGGAGTGAAAGCAAACCCTAGACCTAATGCCCAGTGACCAAATTTTACTTGAAGACTCACTGAAATGACAAAATTTGATTTTGACACCTTAAAATCACTTGTAAGAGCATGTTTGGTCACTGGAGGAAGGTTGCAAAGACTAACACTAACAAAGGGTTCAAATACTACTGACTAATTCTAAAAATAAATTATTACAAAAATAAAGGATGCGCTTTAAATGACCGTCCTCTTTTCAGGAAAATAAAACGAAATTAAAACTAAAATTAAACTATTTCTGTATTTGATCTCTGAAATCACATGTACACAGCATCTGTTTAAGGAGAGTTGGGTGGTTGACTTCTGCTTTTAACTGGGCTAAGAAAACTGAATCTATAAGAGCTGGCACCATTTTTTCGGTTGCATTTATAATGCACTTAACAGTCATCCATTGGCTATGTGGCTTCACCAAGTATGTCCAATAACAATCCCAGTTTAACTTGCTTAGCCTTTGGATTACTTTGGCCTTTTCTTGAGCTCTCTGTTTCCAATCTGCTTCTAGCTATTGAGCGTTTGGTAAGTACCCTGGAGTGGTCTCTGCGATCAAATTTTCCCTGTGTAAATTTTCATTTACACAATCAATAAGTCTACTGGCCACCGTGGCTTCTCCTTCTGCTGCCTATTCTGCCCCTTTGATTTGCTCGTCCCATTTGTTAAAGAGAATTTCCTTGTGATTTTCATTTATTCTTGGTGCACCGGCTCTTTTACCCTCATCCATATCTTGCCACGCCAAATATTCAGCCACTCATTTATCAATCATATCTTAGTCACTCCGCAAGTCTACCACTTGATTAGTGGTTTTATCACTGATTTCACAGTAACGACTCCACTGTGATATCTTTTGGCCCAATGCTTCTTGCTGCTGTAGTAATTTCGCGTTCAGGGAAATGGACTCCGTGATGAATTCTTTGAGCTTAGGGTCATCCTTGTGCATCTCTCTCAAATCTGGTAACTGCTTTCCTTTCTCATCCAAACTTTTCTGATAGCTTATCTGCATCTGCTCGAAGTCCTGTTGCAACTTTTCAAGCTATTTCTGTGCTTCATTATTGGCATGGGTTTGTTGCAATTGTTGTTGTAGTACTTGTATCTGCTCTTCCCTTTCCTTTATCAATTGTTGTACCTCATGTGCTTTGTCAATAGTAGCAGAGGCGTATGCTCCTGCGATATGAGATAGTTTGGTGAGATTTTCAGTAGGATTTCTTGTGGGATCTTTCCACAAGACGTCCAATTGTTCCGTGTTTTGAGAGAGCGTGCTTTCCAATTTCCTTTTCTTTCTCTGTTTTCTTACTACTGCTTTATGCTGTGGGCTATAAAATACCTCTAGGGAGGGATTTCTTCTAATTTTAGTACAAGCTCAGAGGATGGAGAAATAGGAATATGCTCCATATCCAAGACTTCGCTAACTATTCCTGTGACTACTTCGTTTATTATCTGTACATCACTCACATTTGTCTTCATGGTTTGTCCTTCAAGATTGATCAAGTCGTTGAAGGTTTCCCGATCTTTGTCTGATTCAGTTGTGATTGGTGGTGCTTGGATGACGAGAGGGGGAGGATTTCTTTGCAGGGAGGCAATAACCTACCGATGTAGAAGTTCTTTTGACTGGGCAGTATCGTTCACTGACCCTTCATTCTTATCTAGTTCATTTCCGGATCTTTTAGAGTGTTCAGACACTTATTTTTTGGATTTGAACTTAGATTCGTTGGTACTTGAACTTCCACTAAGGCTAACACTTGGAGTTGGTTCTATTGAGGGGTTTAGGCATAGCTTTTCTAAAGGAATATCGGCTAGGCTTCTTTCCCTGTATGTTTTGAACCTTTGAAATTCTTCTAGGGGTAGGTGCAGTTGGGCTGTGTGCAAAATTTCTTCCAGTGTTTTTCTGTTGAAATATATCATCAAATAAATCTTTTTCTCCAGAGAACACCTCTATCTTGACTGTTGTTGTAAAATTGTGGGCGACCTCATAAGGGTCAAATGGCCTTGCTGTGAATTTGAATAGCTGTAAGCACGTGATATTCCTTACTTCTACAAAGGCATGACCTACATCGAATAGCGAGAAGGCCCCATAGGCTATAGGAAACTGTGGCCATATAGCCTTCTTTTTGTCTTTTAATTCTTTAGTTAGGCCTCCTTCCCCACAGGTTTGGTAGGCGATCTCTTGGGCTAAGAGTTTATCAGGGTTATATAAAGGTAAGACATGAGGGGGTGCAGAACTTCCAAAAACCCTGACATAAGTAAACATTTCTTCCCCGAACCATCTTGAGACAGTGAGGATGTCTAATTCTTCTTCAGGCGAGCATCTCGTAGGGTGTTTATCATACAAAATTCTATACAAGGGCAACATAACTCCATGACGAATTTGGTAGAAGTATGGAACGAACTGAGAGTCCCATAGCTCTTTGTGATAGACATGAATGGGTAGAGGGTCTTGTGTCGTCCACCTCCAACCCATAATAGGAAACTTAGAAGCATAACATACTGCGTCCATTATATATGCAGAAAGGTAAAAAGGAGGATAGATCCTCTGAGCCATAGCTCTTTTGGACTGGTAACTACCAATGGCTGTGGCCAGGTTATCAGAAAAAATTTTGGCCCAATCTACAATGGTGGCATTTGTGGCAACATCCAATAATGCAAGCCACTCGGATGAGAATTTGTTAATATCTAACATTCCAAATATTCTACAAAGAATGGCAGTAGAAAAGCAGTATGGGGAGGTAAGGGAACCAGTACTGTACATACCGCGTTTATCTTTCTTCAGCGGCTCATCTCTCCTAGACCAATGTTTGGTAGTTTCTTCCAGGTCTAGATTTTCTTGTACAAATTTCTTTGTAAACTGTCTATTGTAGATTGCCTGTGGCTCTGGTAGATGATACATAAGCTTTAAATCCTGCGCAGTGAATGAACCAATGAGTCCTTGACCATGAACTTTGAACTGTCTATTTTTTATTTCTGCGGTATCCAATATCCATTTGACCATGTCCGTGTATGGGAGGATTCTTGACCTTGCTCCTATCCGATGTAAAAATGAGCAAGCTAGCTCTGCGAGGGATTCTTCAGAGGAGATTTGTGAGCCTGCAACAGCTGTAACCTCCATTACTCTAGGATTCTCCTCTTCGAGCATATTATACATGCCTTCCCATGTAGCTATTCTCGCATCTCTGTTGCAAGCCGTGTCTGTATACAAAGGTGCCATTTTCTCTTCTTCGGAGCTCGGGGCTTTGCTTTTCTTTCCCATTTCAGCCTGCGTATTGTTTTGTATGGTCCTCTACTCTCTGTGCCTGCAATTCACAAGTGAGGTGAAATTGAATGACAAGGAAGGGTGATGGGAAAGTTTTAAATGCCACAGACATACCAAATATACCACCTTACATGAAATGTTCTTTGAAGAGCACACACCCATATTCTATTAATAACTGATAGCTAACTCTTTTATTAGCATTTAAAGCGCATAACCATGTGTCAGCTTATGGAAACTACTTTTCTTGAATAACGAGCCTGAAAGATTTGTGATGGAGCGATTTTGTGATTTGCGACTGCAACATTGCAGATCGCAAAATCGCAAAATCGCAAAATCGCAGAATCGTAAAATCGCAACATCGCAATATCGCAAAATCACAAAATCATGAAATCATGATATCGCAATGTCGCAATATCGCAATATCGCAGATCGTAGGAATATTATGTATGAAAAATTTTTGTTAACCTATTCCTTGCGAGATGCGATCTTGCGATCGGCACCATCGCACATCGACAAATTTTTTTAAAGTGTTTTAAGTAAGTTATGCTGAATGTGATGCAATATTTGGTCATTATCATTATCTCGTGAATATTGGGATTGTGTTTTTGAGGTAGAATCCCGCTATTTTCTTGCGATGTGATTTCCCTTGATAAGATAATTTTTACCTTATCATAAACTTAGATTCTAAGAGTTTCCAAGGGGGGCTTCCTAAGCTTATGATGGTAACTTTATTTGCAGAAAAGAAATGTAAACGCTACTTTAACTTCTTTGGATTTAATAACTAAGGGTCTGACCTTATTTAGTATTAACAATAATACTAAATAAGGAGGGGGGTTGTTGGTGGCCACAACAGGCACCTATGTCTATCAAAAGATGCAATTTCGATTAATCAATGCTAGTGTAACATTTCAGAGAGTCATAGATATAGATTTCACAGGTTTGGTGAAAAAATCAGTGGTAATTTATTTATATGACATAATTGTGTATTCCAAAAAGTGTAGTAATCATTTAAAGGATTTAAAACAAATCTTTGAGCATTTTCAAAGGTATGAAATTTATCTCAATCCCAAGAAATCTTTCTTTCCTTTGAGTGAAGGAAATCTCCTTGGATTTATCATATCCAAAGAAGGAATTCTTATTGATCCTGGTAGGATAGGAGAAATTTTTGAAATCCCTTTACGTCATAACAAACAATCCATGCAATCTTCCGTAGGTTAGATAAATATTGTCAAAATACTTGCCCCTCATTTTTCATGAATTGTTTTACCTCCCCAACCTATGATTAAGAAAAAATATGTTTTTAAATGGGGAGATACTCAGCATGAAGATTTTTATCTGATTAAACAAGAAATCATAAATGCTCCCTCATTAGAAACCCCAAATTTTTCTAATCATTTCACTTTATATACCTTTTCTTCTGAGACATCATATGCAGCTACACTGACATAGGTCAATGATGACAAAATCGAAGCACCAATTTATTCTTTTAGCTCCAATTTGCAAGGGACTGAATTAAACTACTGAGATGTTGAAAAAAAAGTTTTTGTTGTTTTCAAATCAATTAAGCATTTCAGACCCTTCCTTATCAAGACTCACACTAAGGTAATAACCCCATTCCCAAAGTGAAAAATTTACTAATGCAAAGAGAGGTGGGCGAGAAAAGAGAAAATTGGGTAACATCACTGCAAGAATATGACTTTGAGCTTAGGATAGCTAAAAGTGTTAAAGGTCAAGGTTTTTGCAGAATGTTGGCAAGAGCATCCAATTTACTAGCACTACAAGATTCAGGTGACGATATATAAATATTTGAGGTAAGCCTCAATGATACTAAATCTAAGTATGTTGATATCATATTTTAGTTGAAAAATTGATATACCCCTATGCAACTTAGTTATAAAAAGAAAAAGGGCTTTGAGGATAAAATATAAGCAATACACAGTCATCAATGACGTGTTGTTTAGGAAAAATTATGATTCTATTTTTCATAGATGCCTTGAAAAAATTGAGGTAGAAAAGGTTTTGCAGGAACTCCATGATGGACCAGATGTTGGAGATTTTGGAGGAGACACAAGAACACATAAAATCCTACATGCTAGCTATTATTGGCCAACCTTATTCAAGGATGCACACAAATATGTAAGGAAATGTAAAAGTTGTCAAACAACTACTAGAAGACAGAGGAAACCCACATTACCATTATAGCGAGCCAATGTTGAACAATCATTTGAACAAAGGGGACTAGACATAATAGGTGATACCATTCCCCACTCTAAAGTAGCATAGATATATCCTTACAAAAACTGATTACTTTAGAAAATGGGTGGAAGTGATTCCACTTAAGGAAGCCAATTCTAAAAACATCATTGAATTTATTGATCAATTTATTATTACCAAATTTTGGTCTACCAAATTCCCTCATGTTTGACAAGGCATATGATTTCACAGGAAATACTATCACAGAATTTGCTCTTAAAATAGGTTTTAAACTTAAATATTCTGCTAACTATTATCTTCAGGGAAATGGTATGGATGAGTCTACAAAAAAACCCTCATAAGAATCATCAAACAAACTGTTGATCAAAATAAAAAAAATTGGCACAAATCTTTGACATTTGTTCTATGGGCAGATAGAATAACACAAAAGGCCTCAATAGGCACTTCTCCTTTTAATTTGGTCTATGGGAAAGAAGTTGTTCTTCCTACAAATATATCTATTCCCTCTCTATCCCTAGTTCAATTTATTGGAGAAACTCCTTCCTCTTCTACGCAATTAAGGCAATCACAAATCTGCAAGCTCAAAGAAGAAAGAGATAAAGCCAAAATCACACATGCACATCTTCAACAATTAATTAAATCTTCATTTGATGCAAATTTCGTAAGTCCTAAATCCTTTCAGCTCGGAGACCTTGTATTGAAGTGGGATACATCACATGAGGAAAATGTTAAGCATACCAAATTCCAAAGAATGTGGCTTGGCCCTTTTCAAATTGCAGAACAAATTGACCCTTCCACCTTTTTACTGAAGGATTTATCAGGCAAGAGAGATTCTCTACCTGTTAATGGGCAGATTTTGAAGAAATATTTTTCATAGAAGATAACCTCTTCTATCCCTTGTACACTATTTCCTTTACTTTTGGTAAGAAAACAAAAGTTAAATAACATTTACTTTTCGCCTTTACAATAATAGCCTCTTTTATGTTTTGACTTTTCACTTGTATAAGTAGATACTTTTGAGAAGATAATTTTCACATTTGAAACATAAGCTAAGTTCTATTTCTGTAAAATCTTCTTGTCTTCCACCAAAATTAGTTGTCCTTTTTAAAACCTCAACTTTATAAAGAAACCTTTGTTTTGCATCGGTCAAGAAAAGTATCTATAACAAAGCAAAGACTCTCTGGAAAAAAGCATCCTTAGCTCTATAATTATCATCCAAAAACCCTTAAGGAGTCAATTATTCTCCCCATTTGGTAAATTTTCTCTTTTTAGAGTGTATTTCTAAAATATACTTAAAATTAAAGGAAAGGAGGTCTCATTAAGAGTCGACTTACCATGATCATAGGGAAGTAATAAAGTGACATTACCAATACTGTATATGAAAATAGGGTAATGACTTAAGATTATTTTAATCAAAAGACAAGGGGTCTCATCATGAGCCAACTTGTTCAGTTGAATTGAAACCAGCAAATGACATTGTCAGATTTGGCCACCAAACCAAGACAATGACCTTTAAGTAGAAAAAAAGAGAATTTTTTAACAAAAAATAAATTGTTTAGAAAAGAAAGAAAAAGAAGTAAGTATATCAATCTAAATTTATCTCTAAAAATTGCACTCTTATCTGGATGAGATACTGAATCATTGATGGTTAAAAGGTAACCATGTCACGGTTATGGATGCCTGCTGGCAGCAAAGGCTCTACCTATGACAAATGAGTACATCTAAAAGATAATCTGTGGGGGCCCCCACTTTATCTTTAAAACCAAGTAAAGACTAATGTAGACAAAGGAATTTTAATTTCGAAAAGGATAATCAAATGGATGATAATAAGGAGGATTTTGCTTTCTTATTCAGATAAATGTTTCCTATCTTATATTTCATGTGTTTCTTATTTTCTAAACTATCTTTATTTTGGAATTTTTAGAAATTTCAAAACACTATCCGAGATAACTAGTTCTTCGAGTGAATCGCCAATTGTTGTGTTACTCAAACCCCCCCCCACCGCCCATTTATTAGTCTATTGATTAATTTGTTAATTAATAAATGGAGACCGTTTATAAAAAATCTCCAAGAACAATTTAGCACCTAGGCACTTTCCTTTGAAATTTTATGAATAAATCAGGATATCGAGTCAAAACCCTCTAAAACTAGGAATTCTCGCCTTTTCACATATCAGTGGACTAAGTGCGTTGAAGAGTTAGATAAAAATGAAATTTGTGAATTGCGATAAAATGAATCACCGCATTTGACCTAGACTTCATTAGAATTTTCATTAACAATCTAAGAGTTAAGGCATTTCTTAGAAGTAAAGCATGTATCACAATCAAATATCGGCATACACAAAGGACGCAATTTGCAAAACATGTTGTAACATGTGAGATGGTATATTATGATAAAACGACTCAACCTCATTGCATCATGTCAATTTATTTAAAAATTCCAATCTTATGAAATGCGTGAGCTTCCAAAATGCGATAAAACCCAGACCCGATAAAAGAAAATGTTATAAATTGAGAGTTAAGTCCGCTTTGTAGTGAAAAGCCACTTTAAGAAGTAATTACTCCTTCAAGAAAAATATGCTCCAAATGGTAAAGGATACCCCGTTTATCTTGCATCTTGTAGAATTCTAAAGAACTTTGAGAAAGTGCACAATCGAATATGCAATAATGTGATTTGCGATATTGCATTGTAATAGAAAAATTGGTATTCTCGTAGTTAAAACCTGCCACCTTAAAGCTTTTTCCTTCCTGTTTGCGTTGTGATAATTTAATAAGTAATAAAAGCCATGATAAGGAGCCTTACTGGCTATTTAATGAATTTAATGGAATTTATGTTAAGGAGTGTCTCGACATGATATGATATATTTTCTTCTACGTTCTGAATAATAGTTGTTATCTTGTCACCTTTTTGGGATTAACTGTTTCATTTATTCTCGCTATCATTCTCGCTCATGCTTATCCGATAACTTCCACTTTTCTCCACTATAGGAAAAATCCGGAGAGAAAATCGTCAGAGACAATGGGGATGAAAGGGAAGCGAACTACATCTAAGAAAATAGAAATGGTGTCGCTTTTATATGATACTACATGCAACAGAGACGGTGGAACTACAACATGGGAGGCCATGTACAACTTGTTAGAAGAAGAGTAGCCTAGGCCACTGGTAACAAAGGCCACGAGAGATGCTCATGACTCATCTGATGCCTCCAATTTCGAAACGACATGTTCTTTCCTACACCACATAGCTGCACGACAAAAATAATCCCATACATGGACATGGTCAAACGATTAACTGATGAGGTAGACATCACAGACTCAACATTCAAGAATCATAGGCAAGAGGTCATGGGGTCCTTCCTAGGAGATAACCTATGACTAATGTACCAATTACCTAAGCTGCAAAATTTCTAAAATAAATAGTTCCTTGAGAAATTTGCTAAAGAAAATGAGGACCCATTAAACATCACACAAACCTGGAAATCAAGTGAGGGCAAGCTCAAATGGGATAAAACAGGTATGTACTTCACGACATTCATTTCTCCCCCCCCATAGTTTTGTAGCAACAATGATATGTAGGTTATTCGATAGAGTCGATAGCTCCAAGTTTTCCATGGATTGGCTCCCATTGATAGATGCAGCAGTGAATGCAACAATAATGAACTGGGCTAACATTTTATCAGATAATTTGGCAAAGGCCATTATAAAATATAGAAGAAAAAGAAGTTGTCTTTAATGGTTTATCCGCTCTTTTTCATGAGTTCTTTCGTTATCGATGCAATTTGTTTTTTCTCTCAATTTCCCAATATGGGATGGAAGTTGGTTGTACAGAACCCACTTCCCATCCATGCATACCTTAATATTTTGTGGGAATCTCAATTCCACCCCCATTTTTATAATATCTGTCAAGGGGTTATGCTACCCATTCATAAAGAAGTTTATGACAGAACCGCCCTGAGGTTTTCTAAAGAGGCCGAGGTTGATATCTTGTCAGTAGCTAGATGGTTTGGGGAATAAACGTTCACCTATATTAGAGACTTTGGGATCATTTATTCACCACATGTCCTCCCATATTATGTACAAGACAAACTAAGGGCCAGAGAAATAGCCTACCAAATAGAAGGGGAAGGCAGATTAAGCAGAGGACTGAAAGAGTAGAAGAAGGCCATTTGGCCTACATTCCCATTACAATGTGGTGCTTCTCTACTACATGATTATGGACATTCACAAAAAGAAGCAGATAGTATTAAATCTCTGAAATTAGCTACGGTTCTGGGAAGGTATTATGACCCAAACGACACTATTAAGGATTTCACTTCTATGGTAAAAGTAAAACACATCACCCACGAAGAGGATGCCTTCGATGACCTCTTCCTACATGTGGAAAAATTTTCGCAAGTTTTTCATATGGCATCTCTACTTTTGACCCTACGGGATGTTGAGGCTTTCCATATGTATAGGAAAAAGAGATTATTAAAGGTCCCATTGGACCTACTATAGATTGAACCAATAAGGGAGTTAACTCCCAGTGTAATCTTGGAGGGCAGCTCCAAAGAAAAATCTGAAGAAGAAACCCAAGAGAGACCTATGCATGAGCCAGAGCACTCAGAGCAGCAATCTCAAAATGGCGGAGTAAAAACCAACAAATAGTCTAAAAAAGGTATAGCTCAAAGTATAGTGGAGATGATCGAGTAGGTCAAAGCAAAGAAACAAGCATTAGTTGTTTCTACTTGAACTCAGTCAGGTAAAGCTCAAATCATTGACCTCAAAAAGGAACGGGAAAATTTCAACAAAAAGCTCCATAGGTAAAAACACAGAGCAAACATCTAGAATGCAAACTCCCAAGCAGACCCAACATAAGGGTAATCCAGAAACTATAGAGGAAGGAACTAAAGGCACTGAGGACATTGAGATCATTCCTGCTACTCCTACTTCAGATATTGTTTTAAGATTTGAAGAAATACCTCCTCTAGTTGTATTCTATATCCTTACTCACAAATATGTAGTCAAGAGACAAAGGAAGAAAAGAAAGTTGTACGTTGTAGTTGTTACGACTCCAAAAAATGAACTGATGGACATTGTACGAAAGGACTCGCCTATTGACCCATCTCAGAATCTAAAAAAACTATCGCAATTCATGGGATCCTATGCCACAAAAACTATTTACAAGGCAGAAGAGGTCCAAATGTTGCTTAAGCAGAAAGAATAGAGGATTATGCTGCTAGAACAACAATTACTCCAAGAAAAATCTAATAAACAAGTAGAATTGCAAGTAGCCCAGCTCCAGAAGGAATTGGAATAAATGAGAATACAACATCACACCAACTTTTTCAAATACAATCCATGATATATAAACTGAGAGACAGTATGCAAATCGACAAATTCATCAAGGAAGTGCTCAACCTCAATTCCTTACTAATGCAACACAAGGAAGTATTTTACCGAAAAGTCTCGCAAATAAATCCTTATTGCGAGACTAGTGATAAATTAACAAACCAAGTTGTTGATATGAGCCTTGAATATGATGAAATACACAGAAGGTTTTATGAGTTTATTGTTGGAAATAATACAGAGAGGGGGGGTGAATAAATAATATCAGATCAAGAATTTTTCTTTTTTCTTAATCAGATTTATATACGCTACTTCAGAGAGGGGAACTAGTGTGTACACACAACTGTCTTTAAGGCAACCAAAGTTTATGCAGTAAACTTATGATTCAGTTAATTCATCATATGTTGATCTTTAATTAGTACATTACTATTTTGTCAATAATTGGACAATAACCATGTGTAGTATAAACATAATAAACCATCACACATAAGCAACACACATGAACACTGATATTTAAGGTGGAAACCCAATGTGGGTGAAAACCACCTATTCTTGTTGTGTCTGTCTTCTTTTAATAATAAGAAAATATATTTACAATCTTGCACTGCTGTAGACTCATACTAGTACGCAGGCTTCTACCAACAGAAGGTTACAACCTTCTCTTGTTCTCCAGCTTCTACTGGAAGGGAGCTACAACCCCCTAGCTCTTGTACTAGCTAGTATGTTTACTAGTACATAGGTGCCAACCTACTTAAAAACTCCACTCTTCCACCAAGGACCGCGTTTCATGAATTTTCAGACTCGATGCTCCTGGGACATATCAAGACATATGAATACCTTCACTCATCAATAACCCATCAAAAATTTAGAAACTCAAACATCATCAACCAACATGCAATTAATCTGAAATAACCAGATCATTGTCATCAGAACACTGTGTTGAACGCAAAAACCTATATCAACATTCAGAACCAACTGAAACCTCAAAAATTCATGTGTTAGACTATATACACTACTTCAATGAAGAAAACTTGCATGTATATTCAACTTCCTTTAGACCAACCTACGTATACCTCTAAAGATTCTAAATCATAAAATATTTGAATCACAAACTGCACCAACTAGTAGTGTACTAAACATCTACTGTTAACTTAGAGAACTTTACATAGCCATGAAACAGAAAACACTTCTTATCACTTATACAATCAATCAAATATCAACCTCCTTATGCATTCAGATTTACATTTAGATCTAAGAAGACTTCATTGACAGATAACAGTAAAATAGAAATAACAATAAATTAGAAATACTAATCTAATAGATCAATGATCTCTTAACATCAAGCATTTATTTTGTATATGCTACTTGAAGGAATAAAACCTACATGTATACACTCTTTTGTCGAGATGAACCTGGGAACAGATCTGCAAATATTGACTTAGAACTTTGCTTCAATTCCAAACTTCAGACAAACCCATATCATGATAGATAACAAATAAAACAGAGGCAAACATCAGATCTAGCCTCAACTAATATCAGATCATTCTAGACTAAGTCATTTCAGGTCTCATGATCCTGATCCAATATTGAACTCAAGGTGCACATAAATATTTCAAATCTGGTCCCAAACATAACCCTACAACATAAAATATTCTTCAGATAGAAGTCTTCATTAAAATCTTATTCACTTGCACATCTGACCTTATGATCCTCTCTCCTTTATATAGTTTTTGGCCTTTCTCAATACCATGGACCGAATCCACTTAGGACCAATACCTTGGATCAAATACCATAGACTGAATACCTCAGACTAAATACCTAGGGTCAATATCATGGCCAAAAGATACCTTGGATGAAATACCTCGGACCAAAACCATGGTTTTGAACATGTATGTGCTTTACCTTCTGTGGGAGTGCGTGTGTACGTTATATGTTATTTTTGTTCTCATTACCTACATGTATGCATTGCTTGGACTAAGTGAACTTGCGTGTATCTCTTAAACTACTCTTACATAATCTTCTTTCTTCAACTTCTTTATTCTGATCAATAGACCTTAGTTCCATCTTCCTAATCCTCTGTACCACTTCCCTATTACCTTTAAATAGTCTTATTAGCCTCTTATGAAAATTGAGTTGACCTGTAGAGTTTCCATAAAGGACAATACTTGTATCATAAAGCCAAAAATCGCTCCCTTTGGACTTGATGGCAACCATGATGGTGTTGACTACTGCAAGGTGTAAATATTGTTAGAGATACCATACAACACCAAAATACAAAATTACTCTCCCCCTTTGACATCAAGGGAAAAGGACAGACCACTCTACTCTCTTCCTTTGCATGATGCTATCCATACTTCCCCTTAGTACATGTCGAGTCTACAGAAAGATAATTCAATATAATAACATGACACTATAACTCAAAAAAGTCCTCCCTACGACCATGAACTCATACATACATCAATCACCCAACCAAGTGGGGATATATCAAAGTTTATAAGTGACATAAATACAACAATTATTACATCATCCATCCCAGGGATATTGGGGAAATAAATTACATCATATGACCAATAGAACGCATTGAAATATAGACCATGACAAAACAAGTTATATCACACTAATGACTGGTGAAACTAAGAAATCGATGAGTTTAGCAACCATAATGCCAACAATGTGGAATGTGAACACTCCCACTGAACCTGTGCTACAACTGCTTTTTTTTTTTGTTATAAAAAAATATATGTACTTTCAACCAAGGCAACCAATGTGTAACCACACATATACTACATGAAACCAGTGTGTAGTAAACTTCCTCTGAAAAACTGGATTTAATAGCAGGATGATGCAGCAACAACTCCCAGCTTTTGTCTCAGATATTCAAATGTTTCTCTAGGCAGCAATTTAGTGAATATATTAGCAACTTGTTCTTTGGAGGGGACATACTCCAAATTGACCTTTTGTTAAAGAACTTGTTCTTGTAGAAAATGGTACTTGATGGGTATTTGCTTGGTCTTCGAGTGCATGACTGGATTCTTTGAAATACTAATGGCACTTGTATTATCACATAGAATGGAGATGGGTGGAGTACATGTCATCTAAATGTCTTGCAAAGTTTGCATCATCCAAAGTAGTTGTGTGCAACAAGATGCAGCAACCACACATTCTGCTTCAACTGTGGATAAAGAAATTGAACTTTTTTTCTTACTGAACCAAGAAACTAACCTAGAACCCATATAGAATGCACCACCACTAGTGCTTTTTCTATCATCAACACTTCCTACCCAATCTGCATCTATATATGCATGAAGTGTAAGATCTGCATCTCTAGGATACCATAGTCCAAAGTCCTAAGTTCCTTGAAGATATTTGAGAATTCTTTTCACTACTTGAAGGTGTGATTCCTTTGGATTTTCTTGGAATCTTCCAACTATTCCTACTGCAGGCATGATGTCAGGTCAGGTACCTATTAGATAAAGCAGACTACCAATCATGGATCCGTAAGTTGGTTGATGTACAACTATTGACTCATCATTTAAGCTGAGACTAAATCTTGTTACCATTGGGGTACATACAGGTTTAGAATCTTACCTTTCGTACCTTTTGAAGATCTATTTGAGATATTTGGTTTGTGAAAGAAAAATACCATCTTTAGTTTGTTGAACTTGTAGACCAAGAAAATAGGTAAGTTCAAAAAGCAAGGACATTTCAAATTCTTGTTGCTTTACTGAAGCAAAATTCTGACTCATGGATTCTTCATTGCTATAAAAAATGATATCATCAACATAAAAAATAATAATTAGAAAGTTATATTTTTCAATCTTTGTATATAAATTGTTATCTGCAGAACCCTTTGTAAAACCTTGTTGGTGTAGATATTTGTTAATGCGGTAATACCAGGCCCTTGGAGCCTACTTCAGACCATAGAGATAGAAGTGTTCATTAGAATCTTATTCACTTGCACATCTGAACTTATGATCCTCTCTTGTTTATATAGTTTTTGGCCTTTCTCAATACCATGGACCGAATCCACTTAGGATCAATAACTTGGATCAAACACCACAGACTGAATACCTCGGACTAAATACCTAGGGTCAATATCATGGCCCAAATATACCTTGGACGAAATACCTCGGACCAAAACCATGGTTTTCAACATGTATGCATTTTTCCTTCTGTGGGAGTGTGTGTGTACATTATATGTTATAACTGTTCTCAGTACCTACATGTATGCATTGCTCGGACTAAGTGAACCTGTGTGTATCTCTTAAACTACTCTTAGATCATCTTCTTCCTTCAAATTCTTTATTCTGATCAATAGACCTTAGTTCCATCTTCCTGATCCTATGTACCACTTCCCTATTACCTTTAAATAGTCCTATTAGCCTCTTATGAAAACTGAGTTGACCTGTAGAGTTTCCATAAAGGACAATACTTGTATCATAAAGCCAAAAATCGCTCCCTTTGGACTTGATGGCAACCATGATGGTGTTGACTACTGCAAGGTGTAAAGACTATTAGAGATACCATACAACACCAAAATACAAAAATACTCTCCCCCTTTGACATTAAGGGAATAGGACAGACCACTCTACTCTCTTCCTTTGCATGATGCTACCATACTTCCCCTTAGTGCATGTCGAGTCTACAGAAAGATAATTCAATATAATAACATGACACTATAACTCAACAAAGTCCTCCCTACGACCACGGACTCATACATACATCAATCACCGAACCAAATGGGGATATATCAAAGTTTATACGTCACAGAAATACAACAATTATTACATCATCCATCCCAGGGATATTGGGGAAATAAATTACATCATATGACCAATAGAACTCATTGAAATATAGACCATGATAGAACAAGTTATATCACACTAATGACTGGTGAAACTAAGAAATAGCTGAGTTCAGCAACCATAATGCCAACAATGTGGAATGTGAACACTCCCCCTAAACCTGTGCTACCACTGCTATTTTTTTGTTATAAAAAAATATATGTACTTTCAACCAAGGAAACCCATGTGTACATGCACATATACTACATGAAACCACTGTGTAGTACACTTCCTCTGAAAAACGAGATTTAATAGGAGGATGATGCAGCAACAACTCCCAGCTTTTGTCTCAGATATTCAAATGTTTCTCTAGGCAGCGGTTCAGTGAATATATCAGTAACTTGTTCTTTGGAGGGGACATACTCCAAATTGACCTTTTGTTAAAGCACTTGTTCTTGTAGAAAATGGTGCTTGATGGGTATTTGCCTGGTCTTGGAGTGCATGACTGGATTCTTTGAAATACTAATGGCACTTATATTATCACATAGAATGGAGATGGGTGGAGTACATGTCATCTAAATTTCTTGCAAAGTTTGCATCATCCAAAGTAGTTGTGTGCAGCAAGATGCAACAACCACATATTCTGCTTCAACTATAGATAAAGAAATTGAACTTTTTTTCTTGCTGAACCAGGAAACTAACCTGGAACCCATATAGAATGCACCACCACTAGTGCTTTTTCTATCATCAACACTTACTGCCCAATCTGCATCTATATATGCATGAAGTGTAAGATCTGCATCTCTAAGATACCATAGTCCAAAGTCCTCAGTTCCTTGAAGATATTTGAGAATTCTTTTCACTACTTGAAGGTGTGATTCCTTTGGATTTGCTTGGAATCTTCCAACTATTCCTCTGCATGCATGATGTCAGGTCGGGTACCTGTTACATAAAGCAGACTGCCAATCATGGATCTATAAGTTGGTTGATCTACTACTATTGACTCATCATTTGAGCTGAGACTAAATCTTGTTACCATTGGGGTACATACAGGTTTAGAATCTTCGCTTCCGTACCTTTTCAAGATCTATTTGAGATATTTGGTTTGTGAAATAAAAATACCATCTTTAGTTTGTTGAACTTGTAGACCAAGAAAATAGTTATGTTCACAAAGCAAGGACATTTCAAATTCTTGTTGCTCTATTGAAGCAAAATTCTGACTCATGGATTCTTCATTGCTATAAAAAATGATATCATCAACATAAACATTAATAATTAGCAAGTTATATTTTTCAATCTTTGTATATAAATTGTTATTTGCAAAACCCTTTGTAAAACCTTATTGGTGTAGATATTTGTCAATGCGGTAATACCAGGCCCTTGGAGCCTATTTCAGACCATAGAGATCCTTTTTGAGTCTGCATACAAGTTTTGCATCATTTCCAAGAATGAACCCTTCTGGTTTTTCAATATAAACTTCTTCTTCTAAATATCCATTAAGGAAAGCTGATTTTACATCCATTTGGTATACTTTTAATTTTTGAAAACTGGAAAGAGAAAGAAACATCCTTATGCCTTCAAGTATGATAATAGGTGCAAAAGTTTCTTCAAAATCTATACCTTCTTGTTGAGCATACCCTTTACAAACAATTATGGCCTTGTTTATAATGATTTTTCCATTTTCATTTAGCTTGTTCTTGAATATCCATTTAGTTCCTATAATATTTTTATCATGAGGTCTAGGAACTAATTCCCAAGTATCATTATTTTCAATTTTCTCCAGTTCTTCATCCATGGCCTTAACCCAACATTTATCTTTTCTTGCCTCATTTTCATTTTGAGGTTCGGTGGAGGATAGTAATGCTAGATAGCTTGAGGTCCCTGTAATAGTTCTTGTAGTTTGTACAACATCCTCCTCTTCCCCTAAAATTTGAGTTCCTGGATGATTTTTCTGAACATACGTGGACAAAGTCTTTTCTTCTGCCATTATATCTTCTTTTGGTGCTTCATTGCTTTCTTCTTCAATATAATTTTGATTTGATGTGGGAAATTAATCCCGATCTTCCTCATTGTCATAATCTTCTGTTGACTTTATATGTTTTGGATTTCTGCATGCTTCATTAACTACAACATCAATGCTTTCAACAATTTTCCCAAGTCTTTTATTATAACATTTATATCCTTTACTTCTGGAAGAATAACTAAGAAGAATACCTTCATCTTCTCTGGGTTCAAACTTACCAAGTTTTTTATCAATCCTTTTGATAAAACATTTGTTTCCAAAAACTTTAAAGTATTTTACAGTCGGAGTCTTACCATACCAAAGCTCATGTGGAGTTTGAGTGCTATTTACCCGAAAATTTTCTTTGTTGATAATAGTCACGAAAGAGAATGAAACTTCACTCCAGAAGGTTGCAGGAGTTCTAGATTCATCTAGCATGGCTCGAGCCATTTGTTGAACTGTTATATTCATCCTTTCTACTACACCATTTTTCTGAGGTGCTATTGCAATGGATAATTCCCTTTTTATTCCATGTTGTTCACAAAAGTCAAATAATTCATCCAATATAAATTACCCTCCTCAATCAGATATGAGGCATTTGATTTTTCGATCTAATTCATTTTCAACCAAAGCTTTGAAGGCTTGGAACTTTTCAAATGCTTCATATTTATGCTTTAGAAGACCTATCCAACACATTATGGAAAAATCATCAATGAAGAAAGTAAAGTATTCTTCTCCACGAGGTGACTTTTTCCTTCATGGTCCACATAAATCAGTATGGATAATTTCAAGAGGCTTACTAACTAACCCTTCTTTTTCTATGAAGTTAAATTTGGTTTGTTTAATGATTTGACATGGTTTTCATATTGTATTTTCTGGGATGTTGATATCTGGAAGTTCATGAAAAACCTTGAGTCGGCATGCTTTTCTTATTTGAGAAAAGCTTAGATGTCCCAATCTTCTATGCCACATCCAGTTTTCATCATTTTCGCTTAGATAACATTGTTGTTGTCCTCCTTTGAGTATGTATAAGTTGTTTGGATTTCTTGTAACTTTGATCACGGTCTCTCCTGTATCAAGCTCATGAACAACCCATCCGTTTGATCGAAACACCTCTTCATTTCCTTGATCAGACATTTGACTAACACTCAAAAAGTTATGCTTTAAACCATCTACATACATAACATTTTCAATGTTAACCTTCTCTTTCAAGAAAACAGAACCTTTACCTTTTATGACAGATGGAGTGTCATTTCCAAATGAGACATTCTTTTCCTTTTCTAAGGCATTATATGAGTGAAGTTTCTCTTTGTCACCTGTCATGTGTTTGGAGCATCCAATGTCAATGTACCAATGATTTACTTGTCCTTCTGCATACAAGGCTATACCACATATTTTTGTTTGAGATTCTTTCCTTCTCCATATCTTGGGATTTAATGGAATTTGCTCCTTTTAAGGTGTTTATTGAAATTTTTTCCTGCATTTAGATTCTTCATGACCAAAGTTGTTATAGATTGAGTATTATATTTCATTTTGAAGAGGAGAAAAGTTATTATAGGAACTTCTCTTAATCCCTGTTACATTCCTTTGATTTCATGCTTCTCTAGTCATGATGGTTTTGTAGGCAACGCATTGATCAACTTTGTGCCCAAAATTTTGACATGAAAAATATTGCTCATTAATGAAGTTTTTGCGACTATCAAATATACTTACCTGTTGATTGTAGTTTCTATTGATATTCATCTTTGGAGAAAATTGAGTATGATTTTCTTGAGGTTGGTTGTGGCTTATATTGATATTCATCCTTGGATCAAATTGAGTATGATTTACCTCGTGATCAGATTTGTGCCTTTGCTGATGATTGTCATACTATTCACTAGTCTTTGTTGCATCAAGATAGCTTTTGGTCGAGGTTGACATCTTCGGTGATTGAGATGCTTCTTCAGTATATCCAAGACCTGTCTTTATCAGAGGATAACACTAAACTTTGATAATTTCATTTAAAGTTTCTAATGCTTTAGCAAATCTAAGTTTAAGAGATTTTGTTTTCTCAAGATCTTTTCTTAGACCCACAATTTCACATTCTAGTATTTCATTGTGTTTTTCATTTTCAGCACGCTGGTATGTCAAGGTATATATGATCATATTATTTTCTTCTAAAGAGATTTTGAGTTTAGATATTTATTCATGAAAGCTCTATTCTAAACCATCCCAAAAATCATCATTGTCATAAGCCATGAGAAGTCTATAATCATCACTATTAGATAAACCATCACTATCTTCATGAGTAGAGTAACTCTGATTCACAACTTGTTTCCTATTCCCTTTTTCATGTTGGTTTCCCTTTTCATATTTATCTTTATGAGGACATCTGGCAACATAATGACCAACTCTACCACAAGCAAAGCATTTGAAAGGTAGCTTACCTCTAAACCTTCCAGAACCCTGTTGAAGCCTATTGACAAAGTTTACCTCATCTTATTCTTCTGAAACGTGTCCGGATTCATTTTGTTCTTCCTTTTCTTTTCCTTTTGCTGAAGCTTTAAATGCGGCTTCTCTCATATATGATGGACCTCCTTTTCTCATCGCAAAAGCAATTAGGATTCCATGAAGTTGTGTCATAGTGATATTCTGCAGATCCTATTTTTCTTCTATCGCAGACACTTTTGATTCAAATTTAATAGACAAGGATCTCAAAGTTTTCTCAACTAAGGTAACTTCCTTTATTTCTTCACCCAGGTTCTTCATACAATTAACAACCTCATCTATAGGTAAGAAGTAACTATCTATACTCTCATTACTATGCATATTAAGAGTTTCATACTAAATTCTGAGAGTTTAAAGCTTAGCACATTTTACTTGAGAGTCTCTTTTGTAGCTCAAAACGATTTTTCCCCATATCTCTTTGGCTAATTTGAGCTGCATGACTTTGACAAACTCTGATTGTGACAAAATTCCCAATAAAGTATTGACAACTTTGGCATTGGTTTCATATTGCCTTTTACCTGTTGTGTCTATAAGAATTGTTGTTGGAAATGTATATCCTCCTTCCACAATTTCCCATACATCTGTTCCAAGAGATTGTAGATATATTGTGGTTCTTATTTTCCAATAAACACAGTTTCTCCCATTGAAGATTGGTAGTCTGATGGATCCCATGCTTTCGTGATTATTCATTTTGAAGGATTTTTTCCTTCAAGCGATAAAGCTTCTTCTGAATGACTTGATCTGATACCAATTGTTGGAAATAATACTAAGAGGGGGGGTGAATCAATAGTATCAGATCAAAAAATTTTCTTTTTTCTAATAAAATTTATATACACTACTTCAGAGAGGGGAACTAGTGTGTACACACAACTATCTTTAAGGCAACCAACATTTATGCGGTAAACTTATGATTCAATTAATTCATCATATGTTGATATTTAATTAATGCATCAGTACTTCATCAATCATTAAATAGTAACCATGTGTAGTATAAACATAGTAAACCATCACACATAAGCAACACACATGAACACCAAGATTTAAGGTGGAAACCCAATGTGGGTGAAAACCACCTGTTGTTGTCATCTCTGTCTTCTTTTAATAATAAGAAAATATTAAGGAATTTAGACTTCCGTGATCCATAATCTTGTTTAGAGAATAATTTCGGCAAAATCACATAACAAATCATTTGTCGACGCGTTTCGAACCAACCAGTGTGGTTCATCGTCAGGACAAGTTGAAGATCCAATCTGAGCGATGCAATAAATAGGGACAACAGGCCATTCCAACAGCTAAAATTGACATGGTAACGGTTAACTGGACCTCTAATAGATAGGATTGACCAGGCCCCAGGGGGAGGGACCTAAATTTATTTAATTATTTTATTTATCTATTTATTTATTATTATAATTATA
>APFE030916880.1:0-15433 GCA_000404065.3 Pinus taeda | reverse complement strand
TTGATGCTAAATTTAATCACATCATCGATCCGTCTCTTCAACCTTCATCCACCTCTCATGATTTAGATCTAGTGTAGGAAGCCTTGGAATGGTTCATGGAGCCTAGGTTGAAGACTAATCCTTCCATTCCTCAAGATGATACAAGCATTCTTAACCTCAATATTGAATCGACTTCCACTAATAGTATTACTTCTTCAAGGGACATATGTCATCCTCTATCATCTACATGCCATGACTCTTTGTACCATGATCTGCTTGATCAATCTACTTCACCAACTAGTTCTTCACACTCTCTTGATATTTGAGTTGTTGGTTCAAATTGTGGTCAAGTACAAGGTGGTCATATTATACAAGTAGAGGAGTAGGAAAGTGAGGATTATTTTGATATTTTTTCTCTTTCTCAAAGTCCCACATGTCAATGTGACACTCTTCCATGGATTATTTTGAATCTACTAATCTCGGCAGTGAATCAAATGAAATATGTTTTCTTAATCAATCTAAAGTCTTGAACAACCACGATTTTGAAGATGATGACTTCACTGACGTATGAAATGATGGACCCCCAAGTGCACCAACTGATCTTTCAGTATCTCATCTAGAATACGATTCAGTCGAAGAATATGTTCTTATGGAAACTTCCTCTCCATCTCACTATCCCTTTCACTCTACCATTTGAAATGCATCAACCTGCAATGAGAATACTTATTTCTCTTCAAGTCCTTCATCTGATGAGACACAAGGTTGTGAGGTTAGCTACGATGAAAAAGGAAACAATCAAATCATTGAGTATCCACTCTACTCCTTGTCACTTTCAGTTTTTCATCAGGGAAACACTTCAAATTCAACTTGCTCATGAAATTTCTTTGTTTCATACATCTCTAGATTTGTGATTAGAAGAATTTTTTGACTTTAGTAATTTGGTTGTTGAAGTTTTAAAATCTAATCAAATCAGTTATAGAGATGGGTTTCATCCAATTAGTAGTGGTCATATTGAAATTGATGGTAGCAACTATCATCACACCATGCATGATCTAATTCAATCTTAAAAATGTGATTTTACAATCCTCCAAAGTTATGGGACTTGATACAAAGTCGAGGCACTTCAACTTCTGTTGATCGTTATGTCTGGATCTCGCGACTTTGGTAAGATCCTCAAACCAAGGCAAATCTAGTTTTTATCACAAAATTATTTTCTTGGTTTCATTGGATATAAATTCCTTCTTGAAAGATGTTTGGTATTTTGGATATAACCTTTCAAAATTTCAAGATCCTATTTCTAATCGGATTCGAGATTCTATTCCAGTTGATTCATCTCCATGCAAGGCTCTTGTACTTAACCTAGGTTTGGAGCGTGTCTCTCTTATAGAAGCATGGATTTGTGAAGTTAATCATTTCAAAGACTATCTTTGGTCGAATGAACCATGTATGCCAAATGCATTTTAGAACAGTTAGCTCCTGATTTTTCTTGTGAATGCTATACAACTATTTTATTTTTGAATTCAGGCCTCTGTGATCCATAAATATAAATTTACGAACATCTTTCGGTACTAATCACATAAGAGTTTTTGTCGATGCATTTCGAACCATTTGGTGTGGTTCATCATCAAGACAAGATGCAAAGTCAAATCATTGCACCAGAATAAATAGCAATGAGGAGAGCTTATTTTTCGACCATTATAGAATAATGGCTAGTTTGACCATATAATAAAATAAATTAACTATGAAGGTTTAACTAAACTACCTAATTAACTCACTACTTCTTAAAATATAATAAAAAAAGAACAAAACAATAAATGTTGGGACTAAATATAAATAATTGGAAATCCACGAAAAGACTAAGTCAAAGAATAATATAGTAAATTAATATGAAATTAAAATAATTTAGATTGACTAAACTAATACATAATAAATATTTAAAACAAACTTCTATAGACTAAGAAGTATGTATCAAAAATGTTACCTAATAAAAAGGTTAGGAAAAAAAAACAAGGACAACTGAAAATAGAATAAATAAATAAAATTATTTAATTAAGAGAACTTATATATTAACTATATATATAAACACAACAACTCATTCCCATCAAGAAAAAGGAGATTTTCTTTTTTTATAAATATTTTTTTATTACTTTACTAATCGTAAATAAATCTACATCATTAATTGACAAAATATTATAATAATATTAACAAAAATAATAAATAAAATAGGAGTAAAAATAAGAAAGGATAAAAAGAAAACACAAAAAAAAAGAAACCAAAACTAAGTGGAAAAGGTCAGACCCAACACTTATTAACCTTCCAACCATAATCACGGTTCAAATTCCCATGCAAATTTTCAATTTCAATAGATTCCTTGAACTTATAGTGATGGAAATGATCAATTTTTGCAAGGACTCAAGCATCCTCAATGCAGATATGATGTTGTCCTTACCGCATGTTCGGCCAAAGTCGAAGAACGAGTCCTCCCATGTTTTATGTTAGCCACATGTTCATGAATCCTTTGATTTATGGATCAGCTAGTCTCACCAATGTAGGGAGTACCACATGAACAAGGGATGAGATAAAAACATTTCAAATACTTGGGGTCCACTTGGTCCTTCACTGACCTCACAAAGCTCTTAATGGTATTTAGGGATCTAAAGGTCGAAGAGTCATTATTCTTCCTCATAATCTTAGCAATCTTCTTAGTGGTCCCTTGGATAAATGAAAGAAGTACACCAAAGGACCTATGCTTGGGATCTTTCTTAACCTTCAAACCTTTTTCAAAATTAAGGAAGGTTGTACGACATTGATCCCTACTATAAATATTACGGACAAAAACATTCAAGAGGTGGGTTCTTTCATCACACGGTGCTTATCTTTTTCTTCATCGCACCTTAAATCCTCTTGAGTGCTAGTGAATTCATGAGATTTGGCGAATCAAATTGTTTTTCACTCATTATATCATACCTAGTTTCATTTTTTTCTATACTAACATTTCTTTTAACTTCTTTCAATGATTATGATGCTACTGCAGTGTGTAATGAATTACAAGAAAATGGTTTTTTACATTCATCAAGCTTGGAAGATGATTGTATTATTTAGATCATTTATAAAATGGTCTAGACTAACTTATCCTTATTATCTTATTATCGAGAATCTTCCGCATTTATCAGTCCTTCTGATCACAATTTTGATCTTGATGACTATGATTTAGCTTATCATTTTCTTACGAGCCTATCTGATGACAATTGTATTATATCATTTAATATTTATGGTTTATCGTCTCACAATTTAGATACTTGTCAAGCAGTTAAGGTACTTCAGCTCTCGCCAATGGTTACGTTAGGCCTTCACCATCTTGGCAAGCCCTTTGAACATAATTAGATTCATTTACCCTCACAATATTCTCATCCTGATCTCATACCTTTAATGGAAAAATCATCTTTTCAAGGATCTAGGGATTCTTAAGAGGATTGTTTCGAATTTCATGATCTAATCGTTGAATTATTGGGGCATTCTTACTTGGAAAGCTATGTCGCAAATAAAAATCTTAGATCTTTCCTCATGCTTTCTAAGGAAGACAATACAGATGAAGATGCATTCACAAGAAGCTTATGAGGTTTGTTTCATTATGGTTTTCATCAAAAGGGTAAGATTGCAAATTGGTTAGAAATAGTGGCTATGACATATCTTTATGTTGATAGGAAAGACCTTCATTCTATTGTACAAGTTATTCAATCTCTTATCTTTCATATTACACATTGTTTTATATATGTTTTAAGTTCTCGTATCTTTGTGTACGCAGGTCGGGAGAAGTTATAGTGGCTACATTGGAAATTTCATTATACTTGACCCTGAACTTCTAGCTGGTTAGGTCAGGAGTAGGTCTAGTTGCATAATAGTTTCCCTTGCACACTCATCCCGCACTTAATTGTAGTCTTTATTTTGTTTTCTTACTTTTATCTCACATCTTGTTTTTATTTCAGCCTTCCTTTGCTTTGTCCTTTTGATTTTGTTTCGTTGTTGTGTCTTGTCTCTTCTTTTGCATTTTCTTTAATAAGACTTTGCATGAAGGATGTTCCCTTTGGCTGAAAAGACAATGTGGAAAATTTTGAACAAGGAAATTATGATGAAGAACAATGCTTGGCTTATCTGTTATCCTCTTCTCTATCTAGGGTTATATCTTTCAGTCAATGATGTTTTAATGGAAAATGTGATCCTTTTGTGAGGAAATCTTTGTACAAAACCACAATACCTAGAATTTATTTTAGCAACCTCATTTCTAAGCTTAGTGTTGTAAAGTTTTAGTGTTTTACACACTGATCCAATAAAGTAGAGAAGGACAAGGGGAAAATATTAAGGAGAAAACTCATATCAGGGGTTTTATATATGATCCTTTGAAGGAACAACCTCTTATTCTCTCAATAAGTCAGGATCCCTCTTCCACCCCAAGAAATAAATAAGTGTCAAATCAAAGTCCTATAAAATAAAAAAAATAAATGGTGAAAGAAGAGAGACTTCTTGTGCAAGGAGGTGAAGTAAGTAACTTCATCGGGGTACTATATAGGCTCGCTAGAAGCAAGTTAATTCTTGTTCTCTTGGAGTGACTCCATCATGGTACTATCTAAGCCTACTGGTAGCGGAGTAACACCAGGGATGAAAAATCATACTCTGAATATATTATTCTCATGAATTATCTTACACTTCATCTGAATCGAAACAATTGCGATATGGCTGGTTTAATGAATGTATTCAATCGAGAAAGAGATGAATTGGACTATATCTATATCTGGGTTAAGTGGGAAAATTAAAGTAACCCATGCAATGAATCAATACTTCCTTAAAACTATGTCCTACACAAAAGATTAGACGAATATATTATTCTCATGAATTATCTTACACTTCATCTGAATCGAAACAATTGCGATATGGCTGGTTTAATGAATGTATTCAATCGAGAAAGAGATGAATTGGACTATATCTATATCTGGGTTAAGTGGGAAAATTAAAGTAACCCATGCAATGAATCAATACTTCCTTAAAACTATGTCCTACACAAAAGATTAGACGAAGGCACATAAGTTTTATTCTACCAATGCATTGCCAAGTGTTTTCGCTACGACAAACACCCTAAAAAATTTGGTTTACACATGAATTTTGGAGACAACTGTGGATCTTGTGATTGTTCATTCTATAGTAACTTTATGGTCGATTGGTGCTTTGTTAAGTATTGTAGACTTCTTCTCAGTTTCTAAATGTCAAAGGCACCTGCTCACACATGTTCATTCCACAACAAGTTCATGGGCACACTCTTTTATGCAATCTTGAACATGCATAGCATAAGTCCATCAAGGCAGTTTCTGTGTAATTTTCAACCTATGTCGACAATCTTTGCACACTTTCATTGAAAGTCTCTCACTTTTGGTTGCGATTGTTCTTCTATTCTGGTGAGTTTTATAAATTGTCTCTTTCCCGCACCTTCGCTCTCGCAATTGTCGCTTTCATGTTTATGACTATTGATTTTTCTTATTTTCACTTTAATAAAGGTCGATTTCATACTATATTCATTATAGCATGTGTCTCTTTCAATGTCGTTCGCATTTTGCAAGTGTCCTTTGCATTTTTCTCTTGTTGTTGCAAGTGTCGTCTTTTAACATGACAAATGTCGCATATCGCACAAATGTAGTTTTTGTCTTTGTCAAGGGGGGATCCTGGTGCTAATGAGTCATTCGTATCATGTATATCTTTATTGCACTCATTCCCAAAGTTTCAAGCATTGCCGTGTAAGTGTCTTCATTGTCATCGCAAAGTATACCTTTATTGTCGCACTTGGGGAAAGTTTTCGCAATGTTGTTGCAATGAGGGAAGTATTTTTTTCATGTGTTCTGAGTGATGAATCTTATATTATCAATTTGTCTAAGTGTGTGATCATGCTCAAGTTTTGTCCGTGTTCACTTTGACCTTATTGATCCCACACTTAGCCAAATATGAAAAAGTGCATTCCCAAGCAACCTAATCTCACTCAGTCTTCCTGAACTGTGCACTGCGTAGTCTCAACCCTCAAGATCATACCTTTCTTCTTACAATTGCACAATGCATAGCTCATGCCTTCCAAAACTATGTAATGCACAGTTCCTACCTTCCAAAATTGCGTAATGTGCAGTTCATGCCTTCTAGAACTACACACTATGTTGTCTTAGTGCTCAATATTAACCCTTGAGCTCTAGAACTGTTCAGTATCTTCCTTCAGTTAGCCTCATCTACACAATGCGTAGTCTCAAGCAGCAAGCCTCAACCTTGACCTCTTGAATTATGCAACAATGAAAGCCATATGCCTTTGTCCCTCCATAATTGCGTAGTGGGCAACCTCAAGCCTTAAGCCTCAAGCTTACCTCCTTGATCCCCTCAGCTGCATAGTTGTCTTGTCGTGACCTGCCTAAACTCTGCACTGTACAGTCTCAAGGCTTAGTCCTGGCCCTTGACCTCCTGAGTTGTGAAACTGCACAATCCTTGAGTCAGCCTTGCAATCTGACACCCGGTTACAACTGAGTTAATGGTTGTCATGAAGCATATTAGACTAGGGGTTTATCATACCGATGTCGTCTTTTCATGAGTGGATTTCAATTGTAGGTAATATATCATGCCATGATAGGATGATGATGAAGGAGATCAAACTAGAAGACTCCTTTGTAACTACAAAGGCATGTTGATCAATCAAGAAAAGACAAAGGGGTACCAAATTGTGACAACAACTGGAGATTAATGTCATAGTGAAGACTCCCTACCTTCAAGCCTTATGGAGGAGGAAGAAGAAGAAATTGTGTTATCTTTCAAGAAGACAAGGTGACAACAACAGAAAGAATGGTTTGACATTTCCATATCATCTCACAGTCCATGTCATCAATGTCATGTCATGTATTTTCAAGGTACCATGACAAGATGTATATGAGTCATCATTTGCCACATCATTTTTGGATTATCTAATTTCAATGCATATGAAATGTAATGTAAAATGAAAGTCCAAGTGCCAAGTATACAATGTGAAAAGTCATGAAGGAGTTGAAATGTCATAGAAAAGTCAAATAGTCATGAGGGTAGTCCAAGAGTCACAAAGGAGGTGATTGGTAGCCCCATTTGTTATATATAAACCATCATAGCTCATGCAAAGGAATTCTCACTTTGGCCCCTCGTACCGGGCATTAGAGAGGAAAATATTTCTTTTGGAGGAGCAAGTGGTTTCTCTAATGCTCCACTATTGGAGCTATTGGTGTTCACTGTACCGATGTACCTTAGAACTTTTTATTAATTCTGAAGCTTGCTAAGGAAACACACTTTTATGCGTATTTCGTTAATATTGTAAGACTATGCTTTGAAGGTTTGTGATGTATGTTGTTTTCATTTGTACTAAGGAAAATGAATTATTTTGGTGGATTTGGTATTTATCTTGTTGAAGGTGTGTTGTATGTGTTCTAACACTCATTACTTCTATGTGAACTATTTCATAAGTTGTCCAACAATTCATTCATATGTATATGTTCATGTGTCTTTACTAGATCAGTACTATTACTCTTGTTTTAAAGGATTAATTTTCCCCTTATTTCGATATAAGAACCTTAATACAATCTATAGTTGAACATCCCATAAGGAATACACACTTGTTCATCCAAAATTACCTATGCATTACTCTTCTTTTTTTTGGTGATTGTAGCCCAGGTAAATCTCTAAAAACATGTGGAAGTCAGGCCTTGTTTTTGGAAGGGCTCCCACACCAGATGTTGTGAAGTATGATTGAGAATTTTCATCAAGGAGATCCCCTTGGTTGACATATTTCCAGCACCGTCAACATATTAATAATAAAAATATATCATGAAATGTATACAAAGAAGGATAAAATTATGGGGAGATATGATTCCACAAGAAAGGAAAGAAAAGGGGTTGAGGGGGATCAAAGGGAACCAAAGAAAAATAATATTGTTTTATACTAAGCCTAATTAACTTATCTTATATTATATTTAGCCACATCAACCTTGGGATTATTTTCCAAATGAGATGCATGGGCTTATTGGGAAGATACATTGCAATTTGTTACCATGCATACATATTCAAAGACTTTTTGTGATGTAAGAGAGAAATTTCTTGTCATTATTCATGGAGGTTGTCGGAAAAAACTATGTTTCCATGATTGTAATAGAATGATAGGGACAATTATTATGAATACTATGTCCATATCCATGAGAAATCAATAAAATTAAGTAAAGTAATTATAATTGAAAATTCCTTGAGTCCCAAGTAAAGAGATTTCTTGGATGATGTATGCTAGAGTCTTATAAGTGGGATAACCTAAAGGTTTGTGTCACAAAGAATGGGATCATACACATTGGTTTCCGTAGGTTGAAGGGTAATGAGAGCTAGTGGATTGGAATTGCTATGAGATCTTGCAATTTATAGGCTCTAACAAAAGTGGGTTGTGTGGAAGGATTAGAAACATCCATAGGAGAACGAGCCTATGGTTAGGTGGAATTTTCTTTGCCTACAACTAATTGGTGATTAGTTCCCATACAAATAAGTGTTTATGGTTTAGTATAATTAGTTGATTAAATGATTTTTAAGCTGTGTTCTATGCATGTATGAATCTACATTGGTGACTATGTTTGAGTGATTATGTCTATATGATCCTGCATTATCTTGTTTTCATGCATTAATTCATATATAGTAGGATAGTGTGGAAAGAATGGTATTAGAACTATAATATGTGATCTTCATCTTAGTTATATGGTTGGGTAAATCATAACAAGGTATAGTAAGAAGAGTAAGGAGGTTTTTATTTTCAAGAAGTATTCCATATCTTTAGTGGTGGAAACAAGGTACTAGGTACATTACAAATTGGTATCAAAGCTACTAGTCACAACACTAGGACTGTATGGGCCAGAGACTAGTTTTGATGTGTAGAGGTTATGGTTTGCAAACTAAGTATTTTATAGAAATCCTCTTAAAGGTGTATAATTAGGGAATTTTTTTTAATACAATTATTGTTGGAATGATGGTTGAAAATCCTTAAAATTGGATCTAGTTGTGGTATATAATGGCATGAATTTTGTAATTCTTCATTACAAAGTTTGGTCTATGTAAAATTTGGGAAAAAACTTAAAATTAGGAGAAAATCCCTAATTTCGGATGAAATCCAAAGGTCAATTGGCACAAAAATGTCAAATTTGGATATTATAGGGGTCAAATTCAACCAAGTAAGCTAAGTATAATAAATCATTGATGGACCCTGGGATCTATCTATCTATCTATCTATCTATATGAATATTTGGAAGAAAATGTATAAAATTACATGGATTTCTACTAATGGTGTGGGAACAATGAGGAGGCATTTTGTTGATATTAAATGAGTTAGAGTGAACATGTGGTGACTATGAAGGGGGTGAGGGTGGGGGCGAGGGGGTGGGTTCAGTTTCCATGGTGGTGGGGATAGCCAATTTTGCAAATGTAGTATACATAGGCATGCAAAGTGATTTTCCAAATATGCACTTAGCATCTATAATTGTTATCAAGAAATTCATGTCCCTTGGGTGGTATGCAATTTATAGAGCCAACAAGTCATTTTGGTTGGTGGCATGTTATGATTTCACTATATATTTGACATCAAGCATGATGAACATGTGCACAAAAAAAAGGATGTTGAAGATGGGATACCCTATCACATCAACTAAGGATAATATATAAGTGGTGGGTGTAGGGAGTAAGTGGGACCCCCTATCACATACAATCTACCCATGGATCTCCAAGTCAATGAAACCCAATCTATGCAACTAGCCATCCTTTACCTCAAGATCACTAATCTACATATGCACCTTGTTTATGTTGCACTTCATCACATCTACACCTTCACTAGATATGATACCATTTTTCATGGCCCTACGATGGTCACAACACCATGGGCATGTGACATGAAAAAGCTTCATTGCAAGGTTACAAACAACTAACAATTACTTGTCTTTCAGACTATACCTACACTCTTCATTAACTTAGTTACATCTTCTTCTTTATTATTTAAGTGTTATGTCAAACAAGGTAAAAAACATAAAATTAAGCATTAGAACCAATAAAATATGAAAAATAAACAGTAATAAGCCCATAAGTCATGCCAACGAATATAAAGTAAATGACTTCTTTTATTATTCAATAGTTTTTGTACATCAAATGGGAGGTTGGCCATACAAGGTTGCAACACTCCATTTATAACTTCAATAAAACAAAAATGTTCTTTATAGCCTAAGTGAGGGTGCCCTTTGGCTCCCCCAACATAGAAAGATCAATAGAAATTGCAAACTTCCTTGCCCACTCCAGGAGGGTGCATGCCCATGCAAACTTCCTATCTTTTGTTTTTTTACTGATCATTACCTCAAAACCACACCGCAGAAATCTCCTCTAAGTTATGTGAACTCTTGAAATATCCTTGCCTTGATGCCTTCATTTTTATTTATATACGCGTGATCGCATATTTGGGGCAACTAGACGTGTGTCAACACCCTCCCAACATGTTAAGCCAACACAAGTTGGGCCCACTTGGCCACCGCCTTATCGTGTATGCAAAGAATCGCCCCATGCGATGCTTGTGCGCCCCACCTTCATGCAGGTGTATCCATGGGCATGGGTGTCATCATGATGTGTCATCACAATGTCCAAAAAGCCAACCTCAGTTTCATCCAACTCGACCGTTGCCCAAGTTGCGCACACTCACCCATTGATGTAACATGCTTATGCTCCACGTCGTCGCCTTTGTGCGACTTAAGCATGAACAAACTCCAACTTGTCAAGGGGTCTCATGGGCACCTGATTGGGCACTCGACTCATCTTGGGGCAGAAATTCCAACTCGGGTCCTAACTGTGGGGCACCATTTTGGCGTACCTTCTAAACGTGACAGGCCATACTATATAATAAAATAAACAGTGGGTGTGTCGTTGGGTTTGAACCACCAACCTCCCATACACGAATGCCTATACATAGTGGCATGATTGTTGGGCCAACTACCCATATGTTGTTAACTCTACTCTTGTAATGTATATTTAAACTATTCTTGCCACTCGAATCAAACGAAGGGCCAACAGAACTAGGCGTATGGTGGCTAGAAGACAACGGCATAGAACCCCAACCAGGAGGGCAGAACTCTACTGCGGTGCAATTTTTGAGACAGGATATTCCAAAGGAATATTCCTTAGAATATTCCAAGAATATTCATGTAGTGGAATTTGCTATGGAATCTAAAAGATCCCTTAAGGGGTCGGAGTTGCAGGTGATAGAATATAGTCAAGTTTATACTCAAATTACTCAAAATTTTGAGAGGATTTCATTGGTGTAACCTATTTCTAGATTTGAGCAACACATTTTTAGGTTACTCCTAGGATTGGAGGTATAATGATTTATTTTTTCATGTACTCATTTTCATTTTTCCTGAGATGAATAAAGAGGTCTCCCCACTATTGAAGTAGGGCCCAAAGAAACAGTACACATTGGACAAAATTTGTTATCAAACATTTTTCTACATTGTCTTTATGATCTCCTTTATGTTTCCTCTTATTTAAGTGTTTTCACATATGGTTTTTACATGCTCTTTCATACAATTCTAAGAACATTAATGAAGTAAAGATCATGGATCATGTTTGGTATCAAAGTGAGCTTCTTGTTGATGTGAATTATGAGTGTGAATGATAACCAGGGCCAATCTCAAAAAGGGTGAAGGAAAAATTAAGTCTTCTAACCCAAATTTTGTATAGGAAGCACGAAGAAGGAAAATGCAGATGATGATGCTCATATCAAGGAGGCGCAAATTTTTCCATAAAGATTTCTACAACCTGGAAAACATAGTAGACAAATTGTTTGCAGATTATGAGAGGAAATTGTTGAAGAAGGAAGAGATAATAGAGGAAAATGCTTCGGTAAATTAGGGAAATGGAGGGAAACATCATGAAGCTACATCTCCATCTTCTAGTGAATGCCCTACTTCTTCATATTCATCTCATCATTCTACTAATCAACCTAGAAATGCTTCTAAAAAATAGTTTTTTTTTTAAAGTAGGATGTAAAATTTGATTTTCCCATGTTTAATGGATAATCTAATGTTGAAAATATAAACAATTGGATCAGGATAAGTGAAGTGTACTGTCAAGTACAATTAATCAAAGAGGATAAGGAAAAGATCTACTTAGCTTCTCTTCAATTGGGAGATACCTCTCTTGTATGGTGTGATCCAGGTCGATATTGGTGGCCACCTGCCTATTCCCCTTGGACCCTCACCATTGATTCTTTTAGTTTTTTCGTTTCCTTAATTGTAGCACAATTTACTATTTTTGGCAGTTTTCCAGGTCTTAAACTTCCGAAGCCGTTTTGAGGCCCTAAATTACGTTTTTTTGCAAAATTCCTCTTGGCGATTATATTAGTAATTGCATCGACACTTGTAGTCCTTGGAGAGATATTTCCAACAAGGTATCATACAGGTAAAATGGAGATAATCTAACCAAGTTACGACCCCGGGAAGTTGGCTACCCAACTAACCCCAACAGGGCCCATAAACTCTTGGTGTTACATCTCCTTGGGTTAGGTTTTTGGTTGTTTAGGGTTTTCTCTTATTGTTTAATAATAAAAAAGCCCTTGAGCCTCATTATAACTCAGTTTAGAGGCATGTAGCCACCACATCTCTTCTCAGAGATAAGCTACCATCACCCGAGCTATATTATTTTCATTTTGTTTGTAAGCATAGTTCAGTATTTCTCTCTTAATGAAATGAAGTGCTTTTCTCCTGCATCTTTGTGTTTATGAGTATATCTATAAGTTGTTGCATTCCTATTTAAGTTCAGATCAGTGGTATCAGAGCGATCTGCTCTTTCTCTGTTTTTCTTTACCTGTCCCCAACGAAGTCAGGGTATAACGAATTAAGGCTCGATCTGGTTGAACCATTGCAATATCAGCCTCGCAAAACTCAATGACCTCCCGTGGAAGAAGAAAAGAAAGAAGAGGGGGTAGGATATCCTTTCAAAATGTTTCTCGAAGAATCCCGCAAGCGACAGAGGGACGCGATGATGCATAACTTTGCCCAGATCCTTCGACAACTAGCCACATGCAATGCATCTTCATCTAGCAACCACTCTGGAAGTGCCACTCCTTTTAAGGTACAAGTTAACTTCGATATTCCCATATTCGAAGGCCTCATAGATGCAAATGCCATAGATAAATGGTTAAATCTATTGGAAGGATATTTTTCAGTTCATGACTTTTCCAATCAGGAGAAGATTACATTTTAACTTCTCAAAGCCGCCCCACACGTCAAGGACTGGTGGGAAAGCTACTACGAACAAAAGGACAAGAGTGAACCCTCGTTGTTTTCAGCTGCACCCACTTGGAATTCTTTCTGAGATGTCATCAAGGAACAATATTACCCTGTCGGGAGCTATGAAGATAAATACATAAAGTGGACCATGATACGACAGGGAAGGGACGAAGATGTGTCAGAGTTCACAAATACTTTCCGTACCCTTCGCACAAAGCTGGGTATCATGGATACTGAGAGAAATTTGGTGCTCAAGTACTGTGGCTCTCTACACAAGTACATATAGGACAAGATAGAGTTACTAGACATTTCCTCGCTCAGCACGGCGTATCGGTACGCTGTAAAGATTGAGCAGAAGTTTAAACAGAAGAAGTGGGACTTTGGATCTATGAATCTAAAGCAAGTGCTACACAGTAATTTATCACCGATTTCACTCCCGGTCTTCTCGCTATGTCATGTGTCCAAGTCAAACATGCTTATGAAAGACAAATGCTTCCCTGTGCTGCCAATTGACCCACTTTTCCAAAGTTTACTGCCTCATCATGACTTTTGGCTGAATAAAAGCATTGATAAGCGCTTATGAACAGACAGACCGCGCTACCAGCACGGAAGTACACGTGATTCCCGCGATGGCTCAATTTTATGCATCAACGCAGGTCCTTGTGGTCCCTTCAGCAATGATCTCACTATCTGCACTAATCACTTGCGATGTCAGCGCTGAAGATCAGTTATGTGCCTGCGATGATCCAGATTGGGCGAATTGTTCCAACAGTCGGCCTTCCAGATGACTCCAGACATGGTTGTTGGCCTTGTTTATGTCGCCCTTCCTTCCCTGGTGTGCCAGTTCCGTCGATTGTGCTACCTTCCTTGATGATAAGCTCTCCTTTCCACCTTTCATGGAGACTCCTTCTCCTATTTAAACACTCACCATTGCTATGCATTGCGAGTTGGACAGTTTGATAGTTGGCTAGTTGAGCAATGCTGTGAGTGCTTTGTGAGTTTGCTAGATAGCTGGTGTGAGTGTGATAAGTGTGGAATTTTTGATAGTTTGTGGAAGGTTGTAAGGTACCTTTGATCTTGTGTGAAGCTTATGAGTGAGAGAACTCTTGTATGTTGGGAGATCCATCTTCAAAGAGTGAATGCTTGAAGAACATGTTGGCTAGACTCTTCTCTAAGAAGGCTTGTGACGTCAAGACTTTAGTTGTAAGCTGACCCTTATTTCATTATTAATGCAATCAATGATTTTTTCCTATGTCTTGTATGTAATGTAATTGATAGCTCATGACTTCTTGACTTTGTGAGTAAATGGTTTATTGTTGTCGCCGGATTACGTGCTTTGTTGTATTTCCTTTGCTTTGTTTCAGGTTGATCACTCGTTGAGGAGAAGGAAGCGGAAGCTGGAGCAACGCAACGGAACTCCATCAACCACCGGTTGAGGTAGGCCTCCAACTTTGATTGTTTAAGGAAAGCTATTGTTGATTTGTCCTTGTTTGTGACTAGACCCACTCTAGGGCTAGAGGGGTTACCTCTGTCTGCAGAGGGAACACTTTCCCGCATCACAAATTGGTGACTCCGCTGGGGAGGAGCTTTAGCCTTTGTTTTTCTTATTTTCTCTTGCCTTGTTCTTTTTGTTTTGGTCTCTTTTGAAGTTTTGGGGATTGGTTATCGATCTTTTGAGTTTCCTGGGTTAATCTAGGAACACCCCTATTGGATTGAAAAATTGATTGTCTTTGATTTGGGAGTTTTGATTCCCCTGTCACTGTTTTTGAGCTTCATCGTGGATTTAATTATAACAGTCGTGTTGTCATCATGCCCGACCTTTTGTAGTATTCTTTTCATCGCGTAATTACACCTAACAGTCGCGACGGTTTTGGAAATCATACCATCACGGGAAAGTTGCGTATTCCCGCGTTGACATCGCTTTGTTGCTAAAGCGGTTGCTTCATCAACGCTTTTTCCCTTTGTATTACCCGCGCTAATTTCTGTAGAATTGATTTTGTTCAATTTTACCTCCTGAATCCATCAGTCTTGTTAGCCCCTTTTTTTTTTCACTTGCTTGATGACTTGTTTTTCACTATTTATAGATCGAGGCACTCCCTTGTGAGCTTTGTTGAATGAATCTT
>APFE030916870.1:0-18676 GCA_000404065.3 Pinus taeda | reverse complement strand
GTGTGAAAATGAAACCACTCTCAAGCATATTTTTTCTCTGTTTCAAGCTTGTATAAAAATGAAACCTATATTGAGTCCATTTTGGTTATTATTTTCAAGACTCATTAAACTAATGAAAATCCCAAGCATCTTTTGCTATCATTTCATGCTCATAAAATGTACATGAAATATCGAGTTCTTTCCATCATTTCCTGCTTGTTAATTAAATTGAAAGATGGTGATATGAGTACACTTTTATCGCTTTTTCACACTCGCTAAAATGTGCGCAAAATTGAAACCCTAGAGTTACCTTTAAGCTCTTTTCTGACTCTTGAAATATGAAAATATTGTTGAGTATGCTTGTTTTCTTCAAACTTGTTAAAAAAAAAAATGTCTACCTGATATAATTTTACCCCTTTTACGGATCATGTGGACTATTTACAAAAAAGGTGACTAATCATGGTAAAAGAGTTCTCTCCTGCGGTATTTTACCCTTTTCCGGGCTTGAGAGACTAAATTTACAAAAGAGGACATTGTGAAGTTTACTTATGTTTTTCTCTTGACTCCCTAAAAATGAAAAACACTGAGGTTTACTTTCTTTGGGCTCGTTAAAATTTGAAGTTGAAAGAACTGAACAATTTTCTTTTTATGCCTTTTCAAGCTCTTAAAACATGAAAACGACATCGAGTTACCCCTTCACTGGACTTGTGAAACTTAAACAGTGCAGGACTCATTAATCATGATGAGATTGAACCACTCCTTCCTAGGGTTCATTACAAATTATTTGAAGAACTCATTTGAAGGATCAACTTAAAGGATAAGCATATGTTATCCTCCTCAAGATTTCCAAAAATAAAGAGGTACTTGATAGTAATGGTGGGGGTAAATTGGGAAAGAACCTTTATTTTTATATTGTAAAAGATAGTACGTTACTCTTGAACATGACACTCCTTCACTTTTGTGTCTAGGTTTGGAAGTCCATTTGTCTCTCAGTTTGCCATACCTCATTGAAAGTATTCAGTTGGTTTGGGTATTATTCTTCAGTCAAATGTTGCCAGGTTATTATGTCGTGTCGCTGATATGTTCAATAAAATTCCAACCTCAGTTAAAATTACTTTTCTATTCATAGTCTTCAATCACATCAACCATCCCTGAGTCAGTCCTAGATTACTCCAAACTGTTTTTATTCAAAACATGAAACAAGTTTCATGTCGTAGGCCCTTCTGCGATGAGTCACTTCCTATCGACTTCAACTCATTATCTAGGAATTTGATCTAGAAAACTTTAATACCTTGGAGCTTGCATTCCTTAATTGTAGGCTTCTCACCTTCGACGAAAAATTCTCATAATTGACCTTAAATTGAATGATACTGAGTGTTTGACTTTAGCACATCTATTGACACTTCACATATTGTACTGGAAGTACCTTGGTAACCATTGTCAATATTGGTGATTTCTCTTGTGCTTGTTAACAGTTCACATCATTGACCGTAATCAAGTGGTTTCAACCATGTTCGACTACAAGACATTCACTCGCATGGCTAGATTCATACTACGGATCAAGAGATGGAGATTGAGACCCTGGATCTAGTTTCATTCATCCAGGCTACATAGATTTATTAAATATTCATGATTGTAAACATAGATCTATTAATGGATGCATCCATACTATGTCAGTTATTGACATGGATCTTCGAATGTATTTCCATACTGATTCTTTGAGACATTTACACTCTGAGTATGGGAATGCCTACCTCAGCGATGATTTTATATTGCATTGTAACATTTTATTGATTGTTTCAGGTCTCCGACTATAGTCTCTAACCTGAACCTTGGCATGATAAAGTGCTACAGTTATCAAACATATTTTCTGACTTTGCACTTTAAGGGGCAATCTGTTACATTTCATTTTGATGCATTATACAAATGAACATCAGTATGGATCTTTCATTATCCATCAAAGTGTTCCAAAGCATCCCCTTGCAAGGTTGGAACCCAAATAATCCCAAAGAGAATGAAATTCCTGGATAACAAGGCTCAAAAACCTATTTTGGCTTCATGTGCAGTTCCCTAGTCCATTTCTCCCCATATGCAGAAGAGACCATTAGAAATTGCGCAAAAGTGCACTCTGTCTAACACTATGGCCTGTGCATTACTTAATGCAACTAAAAAATAAAGATTACAGTATAGAAGCTTTGTTAGTTGAATCTCTCCCAACTAACAACTTCGAATGGATGCATATTCAAGCCTGATCCCTCCCATCATAGAGATACTTCCCTCTCTTTGTGGATCCCCCATCCCACCATTTATGGATTTCATCTGTTAGGAAATGGATCCTAAACCTCATCCTCTTGGCCTATAAATCAAACATAGGCCAAAGGATTGGAGAGGACTATTGAAGGTAGGCTTATATTGCAGAAATTATGCCAGGAGGCTTTCCATCCAAGGAGAGGGTTGGATATTTAGAGAAGAGGCTTGTAACATCAAGGCTTAGAGGTTATAAATTTTTTATCCATTTTATGTAATAAAGAGCAATTGTTCTTTCTTAATTATGTCTCTTATAATATCATTTGTGGTATTCCTTAATAACTCACATAAGTTATGATTGGTTATTGATTCAGTTTATGATATATGTTAAGTTAAGTAGTTCATTTATCTTTCATTCTATACACTAGATGATTTAATCCTTTGTGTGTTTCTATCTATGCAGATCTCCTTTGAAACATCATGGATAAGTTGTGGAAAGCACTGGAATTATCTCTAAAGCATCAAGGGAAAGCTAACTTCGAAGGCACTGAAAGGGAATTCAACTGGAATTTCGATAAAATGGTAAGTGATCTCTGTCATATTGTTTGTTTCAACCAATCGTAAGATAATGAAAGGTAGTAGTTCTTTCATGCTTGTTACTAGATTTATTTTAGGTCTAGGGAGATCTGTCTTGTCCACAAGAGGGATTAGTCCACTTAACAAATGTTGGAAGAAATAAATCCAAAAGACAACAAGAATTTTGAGTTATCTTGCTTAAAAACCAATTTTCAAGAACTATCGCACCTTTCCTAGTCACTACCTACACAAATGCATTTATGATCATTATGGTCTGTGCAATCCTATTCTCTATTATCCATTAAAAAGTGCAACAACCTCATAGCATAGGTAAAAAGAAAAAGTAATTTCTAGAAACCTTGTTGGGGGAATATTTCCCAACTAGAAGGCCTCAAACTCCTACCTACTTGGACCTTATCCCTGGACTTATGGATCAAACTCCTTCGCTTTGTGGAACCCTAATCGCTCTCTTAATGGATCTCATCCCTTGAGAAGATGATCTAAAACTTCCTCCTCTTGGCCTATAAATTCAACACAAATGAGAGGAAAAGGGTTGACTTTTGATGTAAACTTACATTGTCAATTTGAGGCTAGAAGTTTGTCATTGAAGGGAGGATTGGAGACTATTGGAAGGAGGCTTGCAACATTAAGGCTAGGTTGTATCTGTCCTTTTAATTCAATTAAATACAAAAGAATATTTCTTTCTCACTATGTTTTCCATTGAATCTGATATATTGGACATTTATTTTCATTGTCCATTGGTTATGATATTCGGTACTAGTCTCCTTGATCACTAGTATAGGTCATATTGAATCATTTATATATCATATGCCTTTGATCCTTTGTTTGTTATTATATTTATAGGTATGAATTTTGAGCATTCAGAAGTTGCATTAAACCATAGCAAGGATTCATCAGAAATTTCATTTGAAAGGTATGGATTTCATATCCCATTACTCTTGTTTATGATTTAATAGAAGTGAACCTAGGGAAATATTTACTAGTTTGTTTGCTTGCCACTAGATTCAGTCATTGAGGCTAGGGAGATCTTGTATTGTCCGCAATATGATATATCCCTAGACTCAATGAGTGAATCTAGTGGCAAACAAACAAACTAGTAAATCTTTCCCTAGGTTCATTTCTATTGAATCATAAACAAGAATAATGGGATATGATATCCATACCTTTCAAACAAAAATGCCTGATGAAGATCCTCACTATGGTTTGATGAAACTTCCCAATTCTTAGAATTCAAACCTACAAACACAATAAAAAGCAACCGATCAAAATCATATGACATATAAATGATTCAATACGACCTATACTAGTGATCAATGAGACTAGTACCTAATATCATAACCAATGGACAATCAAAATAAACATCCAATATATCAGATCTAATGGAAAATATAGTGGTTAAGAAATACTCTTTTTTATTATAATTGAATGAAAATTAGAGATACAACCTAGCCTTGATGTTGAAAGCCTCCTTCCAATAGTCTCTAATCCTCCCTTAAATGAAAAGCTTCTAACCTCAAATTGACAACATAAATTTACATCAAAATTCAACCCTTTTCCTCTCATTTGTGTTGAATTTATAGGCCAAGAGGAGTTTTTTAGAACCTCTTCTCAAGGGATGAGATCCATAAAGAGAGGGATTAGGGTTCCAAAAAGAGAGGGAGTTTGATCCATAAGTCAAGGGATGAGGCCCAAGTAGGTAGGAGTTCCAGGCCTTCTAGTTGGGAAATATTCCCCCAACAAGGCTTCTAGAAATTGTTTTTATTTTACCTTCATTATGATGTTGTCGCACCTTGTAATGGAGAACATAGCATGGGATTTTGCAAGCCATAATGGTTATAACTTCATTTGCACAGGTAGTGACTAGGAAAAGTGCGACAGTGCCTAAAAATATGTGTTTAAGCAAGATAACTCAAAATTATTGTTGTCTTTGGGATTGTTTTACTTCCAACATTGTAGGGGATTTCTTTGCAACACTAATAACGAGATATATGGATTGGTGTCCATTTGCCTAATGGTGACAAAATGACGTGTAACAAGTAGATGCTATAAAGCATATCAAAAATCTGATTGTTGATCACCCAACAATCATAAGTATTAATTATATATTCCAAAATAAACTATCTTATATATCAAATCTTCTAAATATAGCTATATATCAAATCATGATCATCTGTATATAATTCTAGTTCATATATCAACAAGTATAAAAAATCATATGTCAACATGTATAAAATATATCCATGGTTGGAAGTATATGTAGAAGTGTCTCATAAAAAAATAGCAGCCAATTACTCTCTGACATTTTGTCCTAGATTGTGTCCAATAAATGAGCAATGGTAATACTAGAAGTGATCTGAATCATTGTGTTCATTAATCATCCAAGTACCATGATCCTGCTATGTACCCTCTTTGGATAATTGATAAAAAAAATTATTCCTTTCGTTGTAGATGTGGACATAATAAATGTTATCAAATTGTGCTTTAATCAACAAAGTTTCATCCAATAAATTTTTGAGCGTGTATGATTGAAAAGTGAGTGTCTAATTCAACTAGTCAATGATTACTTTGGAATCACCAAATACATGTAGTTGTCGATACATTTTCTCTAAAGAAAAGAGGAGGAGTAACTTTAAACTGAATATTTTTGCAAAATTATTTGTGCTTTGGCCTAAGCCAATCTTCATCTTAAATAAATGAGTATTGTTAAGGTAGAGGGCACCTCCCCCATGAACAAGGGAGTCAAAAACTATGCTTAAAAATCAAAGCACTCAAATTCTCCCAAAACTAGTGTCAAATCATAGATCACATCGTTTTGATTCCTACGCCGCTTGAATCGCCTCAAACTGACACCGTATGAGAAAGTTATCGTGTTCTGAAATTTTTCACAAACAACTAGAAAGTCAATTTACAGGGTTGACTGGGCCGCTGAATAGGCATATCGTACGAAGACGTGGAACCGACATCATCATGTGACTTTGTATTATATTTGTGAGAGGACCAATAGGGATAGGACAAATCTCGAGTTTATATTGGTTGTGGTGATTGTGGTTGGGTCAACTAGAGGCCACCTCGTGGCTCAATGAAAGAATACCATGTGGCTTCTATGGGAGGCTACCACGTGGCTCTAGTTTTGGTGCCAAAATTATGTTTATAGACTAACCAAACTTGGTGGGGTTCGACCTTTAGACCTTTGGCAACACAAAACAATGCCTTATTGCTATACCATGCGATGTTTCTTGATATATATTGTGGGTTGAATATAATTATGGTATAATTGTTTCACCGTTTGGTGAGGAGTCGAGCTGATGGGATCACCCATATGGCCCAACCATGGGTTATATGTGTTACGGAATGACTGTGTACCAAGGTGGAAGGGGTGGGGAATTGACCCTTAGCTCCGAGTTCCAACATATCCATCGAAACTATTAGTGTATTCAATAGGAGAGGCAGGCGCTTAACATCCTACCCATGCACAATCTATTATTTCTATAACTATAATGTGACTAGGTGCCAAGGCCAGCAAGGCATATGGCCTCTGGCTCGCGCCCTTGGTCATATTTTTTCCATGTGACCAAACTGAAGGGCAAAGGAATAGGGGCGCGACCCTATTGGCATGCTTAAAGATCTGACAATTTACACCTTTTTTGGCAAAATTATTGTCGAACCCACATGAATTTTCCATCTCGCATATCTACCAAAGGCATAATTCATTGCCATTTTTTACAGAGGGTCGATTTTGTAGAACAATTAGCAAGGAAATGAAGGAGGAGACCTATCTTGGCCATTTTTCATCTTTTTTTAGTTGAGGAAGAGCCTACATAGGGGTTTTTGGGTGTTCTGGACACAATGGAAATGTTATTTTTCGAATTTAAGCATTTCATGTTGATTTAATTACATATTTGAGAACATAATTTAAAGGGCCAACATTGGAAGCTGGACTTGGAGATGTAGTCCAAGATGGGTGAACGCTGCCATCAAATTATTGCTTTGTGATGCTACATGTTGTCTATTTTTCACTATTAAAATCTGAAAAATTTAATCAAGTTTACTAAGTTTATGTACTTTTGCAATTTCAATCCATTGCCCATAAGACATAAACTAGTTTGCAAAATTTTACAAGAAAATTTCAATTTTTAATTTTATATAAGTTTGGTATCAGATCATGGTTGTTATGAAGGTTTGACATTTTTTCAAGTGTTTTCTTGAATGGTTACAAGGTCTAAATTGAAAAGAGGATGAGGAGTGCTTGAAGAATCAAACCCTCAAATTGGTTCAAGGAGGTCACAAACTCCACCAGTCGTGGGAAATGAACAAGGACAAGAGATGATATCTGAGGATGAGAGACCTTTTAGAAAGGCCTTTTATGATATTTCAGATATGGTGAAATTATTGCAAGAGAGAACAACAAGATTTCAAGGAGAAAATTATAATCAACCGAAAGGCAATGGTGGTTATGGGAGAAAGACTCCACCTCCACCTCCTCCTTCATCCCCATATTCACCTCTATCCTCACCTCATTCATCACCTAGACATACTCCTCCCAGATCTCCAAAAGGACATGCTAAGTCTCCTTAGCTTAAGATTGATTTCAAGTTTGAATTTCCTATGTACAATGGGGATGTAAATTTTGAAAAGTTGGATAATTGGGTTTGTCAAATTGAAGTCTATTAGAAGATTCAAAAGATTGATGATGATGTTAAAAATTTCCAGCTTGCTTTTCTTCATTTGGAAAGTGTAGCCCTCATCTAGTGGGAGGACAAAACTCAAGAAGATTTTATGAAAAGTGGTAAAATTTTCTCTTCTTGGAATGATTTAATAACTGCATAAAGAAGGAAATTTTATCAATTGGCTTACATGCAAAAAGAAATTATGGATTGGAAAAATTTTAGACAAGTTAAAAGTCAAAGTATCCAAAGTTACACACAAAAATTTAGAAGAAGATCTTTAATCTTGGGTGTTGATTTGTCTTCACAAGATACTCTCCTTAAATACATAGGTGGATTACATAGTTATTTGATGCATACTATACTTATGTTTAATCCCACCAATCTAGATGAAGTATGTGTTTAGGAAACTCATTTAGAATCAATAGGAAAAATGTTCCTCAAGATACTAGAAATAAACCTTTCAAATATGGAGACAAAGGAAAGGGAAAGTTTAAAGGAAAATAAAAAAAAGAATTCTATAGTCAATTAAGAGGGAGAGAAACTTACCTATAAACATTGTTCAAAATAGTGCCATGATGAGGACCACTGTTGGAAATTACATTCAGAAATGAGACCAAAGAGGTTTAATAACAAGGGGAAACAAAACACTGATACTACAACTCAACAAGATATAGGATCTGATTTAGGTGATGAAACCAAAATCACAACCATGGGAATGAAAGGTAAAGATTCTAATGCAAGTATTAGTTCTTCTAGTAAGCCTATTGAATCTCAAAATGATAAAGAAAGAAGTGAGAATTTTCATATCAGGGTCATTACAAAACATACAAAAGTTGATACATTATTTGATAGTGGATCCCAAGTTAATCTTATCTCTGAAGCAATTGTCAAGAAACTAAATATAGAAACTACAACTCATGCTAAACCTTTACCTTTGGGTTGGGTATGTGATGATTCCAAATTACAAGTGACAAGAAAATGTAAACTCAAATTCGCCATCACTGCTAATTTTATAGATGAGGTAGAGCTTGATGTTGTACCACTTGATGTATGCGGGATTGTTTTAGGGAGTTCAGTATGACCGAAAATCCATATTTTTTCGTCATGAGAAAAAACATCATCTTTTTAAATATGGAGTTGAGTATTTTGTCATAGCACATCGCAACAAGATGAACTTATCTCCTTTTAGTGCTGGTTAGATGAAAAGTCTTGTAAACGTTAGTAAAAATTTTGTGTTGTTGATAATTAAATCTAAAGATATTGTTGAATCTAAATCTTTAACCAGATGTGATTCTAAAGTCAAGCATGAATTGGTTTTGAAGTTGTTAACACTTATGACAAGATTTTTTAGGAACCTAAAGTTTTTCCCCCAAAAAGAGGAATCCAACATGAGATTCACTTGCAGCAGGAAGCACCAATTCCAAATATTGGCATGTATAGAATGTCAATTTTAGAGAATGCAGAGATCAGGAATAAAATTCAAGAGTTGCTTGACAAAGGGGTCAGAAGGCCTAGCACATCTCCTTTCAGGTCTCCTATTGTATTGGTTCCAAAGAAAGATGGTACATGGCATGTGTGTGGATTTCCAAGATTTGGACAAGATCACGGTAAAGAATTGTTATCCTCCTCATTGCATTTATGATTTTCTAGATAAGTTAAAGGAATTAATTTACTTTACTAAGTTATATTTTAGAAGCGGTTATCATTAGATAATGATTGCTGAAGATTATATTTGGAAAATTTCTTTCAAGAAAAATCAAGATTTGTTTGAATGGTTATTCATGTCAGTTGGTCTTTGCAATGCACCTACAAAATTCATGAAAGTTATGAATGATGTGTTGCAACCATTTCTTGATTATTTTTTCATCATCTACTTAGATGATATTATGATTTTCAGTAAGATTTGTGAAAAGTGTTTCAAGCATGTGAAACAATTTCTAGATGTGTTGAAAGAGGAAAAGTTGTATTTGAAGATGTCTAAATGTGAATTTGGGAAAACCTCGTTGGTTTATTTGGGTCATATTATAGGAGGGTGTGAATTGAATATGGATCCCTCAAAAGTTGATGTTATTGTGAATTGGCCTAAACCCAACAATGTAACAGAAGTTAGGAGCTTTTTTGGAGCAACCCAATATTGGAGAAAATCTACGCTAACTTCTCAATCATTGCAACACCATTACATGATTTGACAAGTGTGAAACAATTCTTTAGTGGGGAGGCAAGCAGCAAATATCCTTCAACACTTTGAAAGAGGAAATTAGTACAACACCAATTATAGCACTTCTAGATCTTAAGAAACCATTTGAGATTCAAACCAATGCAAGAAATTGTGCTACGGGAGTTGTTTTGATGTAGCATGGTAAACCAACTTGTTATCATTCACCAATGGAGTAATTAAATATCCAACTTATGATAAAGAGTTGTATGCTTTGGTACAAAGCGTGAAGAAATGGAAGCATTATTTGATGGGTAAATAAACAATTATTAATACTTACCATCAACCTTTGCAATATTTATAATTGCAAAACAAGCTACAACAAGCTAGACATTTCAAGGGGATTCATACAACAATTTCATTTGGTAATTAGGTATAAGAAAGGTATATACAACAAAGTTGTAGATATTTTATCAAGGCCTATTGTTAATGCATCTATTATTCTTAAGCATAACTCAATCATGCATGAAAGTTATATTGAACAATATGCTCAAGATGAAGTTTTTAAAGATGTTTATGCTACTTTGAGTCAAGGCAATCATGTTGAAGAGTTGGATTATAATATTCGTAATGAGTTGTATTATCTTGGAAATTTGTGTGTTCCACAGGGTGAAAGAGTCAATGTCATAAGGAAATCCCACAGTTCTCTTATTGTTGGTCACTTCGGTGTAGTAAAAATAGTTGCTCAGATTCAGGAGTATTGTTATTCGCCTTGCATGAATGAAACTGTTTCAAAATATGTGAAAGGATGTTCCATGTGTCCTACTAGCAAGCCAAGAAATAGGAAATTGGGTTTGTACACTCCACTTCCTATTCCTTCTCATCCTTGGGAAATTATTTCTATGGATTTTGTTGGGGACTACCAATGTCTAGGAAAGGTCATGATTATCTATATGTTGTTGTTTATCGTTTCAGAAAAATGTGTGTGTTGATGCCATGTAAGAAACAAGTAACATCTAAATAGACCGCAAATATGTTATTCCAAAATGTTGGGGTTCACTTTGGGTTACCCACTTCTATTATTTATGATCGAGATTATCAATTTGTCAGGAATTTTTGGTCAATTTTATGGGAACTCATGGAAACAAAGTTGAATAAAAGCACCACATTTCATCCATAAACTAATAGCCAAGTATAAGTAGTGAACAAAAATAGTGCATCTCCTTTTAGGATATTGTGGTAAGCATCATAAACTTTGGGATGAACATTTGCATTACATCCAACATTCCTACAATCGCACTAAGAATTCACCTACAAAAGTATCTCCATTTGAATATTATTTGGGTTATTTACCAAAGTCTCCTTTGGATTTCATCTTTTGTAAAGGTATTATAGTAGATGGACATAGTGATGTGGATAAAGGCAAGCACTTCATTGAAAAATTCAACCAGTATCAAAGAGTATAAGAGCAACTAGAGAAAAGAAAGGACAAGTACAAAGAAATACATGACAAGCATTGGGGTGATCATGATTTCCAAGTGAGAGAATAATTTTGGCGTACACCAAAAAGGGAATACTACAAGGTGAAGGTAAAAATATCAAGCCAATCAGGTATGGTCCTTTCAAAATCTTGGAGAAGATTGGTAACAATGATTTATGATTAGATTTTCCACCTTACATGCAAATTTATTTTGTTATGAATGTGGAAAACTTGAGATTGTATGAGCCTCCAATGATTGATGATCATGAAGAGAATGTTAAGATTCAATATGTTGAATATTTTTCTCCTAAGTATTTAAATGAGTTGTAGGAAGACTCAATTCTTGACATGATGATAAGGACTTCACATAGAGGCAATGTGGAGTATATTTGGGGATCAAAGGTACCAATAAAAGTAAATCAAGGTGGATTGAGATCGGGAAAGTGAGGGAGTTGTGCCCTCACTTACTTTCTGAGTAAAAACAAACTTTTGGGGGTTTAAAAGCTTCTAGTGGGGAGGAATGATCAAGGGGATAAAAAGATATGCTCAAAACTCAAAGTTCTCAGATTCTCCCAAAATTAGTGCCAAATCATATATCTCGTCATTCATATTCCAAAAACACTTGAATCGCCTCAATATAACACCATATGAGAAAGTTATTGTGTTTTGAAGTTTTTGACAAACAACTAAAAAGTTAACTTACAAGGTTGACTGGGCAGCTAATTGGGTAGCCCCTACGATGACATGGCACTGACATCAACATGTTACTATGTACTATAGTTATTAGTGGACCAATTAGGATCAGAAAAGTGGTGAGCTTCTATTGGTTGTGTTGATTCTGATTGGGCCAACCACAAGCCACCACGTGGCCCAAGGAAAGGCTGCCATGTGGCCCTATGGGAGGATGCCATGTGGCTCTAGTTTTGGCACCAAAATTATGGTTATGGAACATGCTAGCACCGTGTAATTTCCTTTAGGATGAAAAAGGATAACAAAGGTAGCCACATACCACTTTTAGGCTAGAATCTATCCTTTCTAGCCTTGGAGAGGGATCTCTCACTTAGGTGTTGGAAATATTGGGGGGGTGAATCAATATTCCTTTCAATTAGTATTATTATTAATATTTCAGAGAATTAGTTAATCTTCAATTATTATCAATGTTTGTACAATGATAGCAGTAAACAAGAGGAACAAAAATGCACACAGTTTTTAAGGTGCAAACCCCCTTCGGGACAAAAACCACCTGAACACTTTTCTAATAATTCTTAATCTTCAACTCCAATTGAAAAAAAACATCCAACTTCCTAGAATCTATAAAAGCATTCTTCTCCAGCTCCCACTAGATTGATGCTCCAACGCCTGAAATTCTTCAATAGTCAACTAAAAGGATGCCCCAACACCCAATGAGATACAATTCACCCTAGCATCACCCTACTACCCTGAAGTTTTCACAAGCTTGAACCTATTGGTGACTTCATGCACTAGCTAGCACCACCCAACCACCCTATAGAAGAATACAAGAAGAATGGACTCCCGTACCAAGGAAAATGGCCCATTTTACAATGATATAGAATGATGTAGAAGAAGAAGACACACTAGGCCATAACCCCAACTATGACACAACCACTTAATGATGATCCTATACCTCTAGACACTGCCTCTTCAACTATTGGTAGATAGAAACTTGTACAGCTTTTACAATGATTCTTTTACAATAAATCTGTATAATTATACTTTTACAATGATTGTATGCAACGTTGCCCACTTGAAGACTTCATGTGGTGAACTTCTTGCTGATGTTCTGCACCTTGATTGTTGCTCTTGCCATGCTACCCTTTCTCACTCTTCAAAACATTAGATTATGCATTGAGTCTTCTCTTGATGAATATATAATACCTGCAAAAAGCCTTCAAGGAAATAGCCATGATATGATAATAGCAAAACTTACCTCATCCTACAGAGCATATGTCAGTGCTAAAAAAAAAAAAAAATAGAATACAAAGAACCTAATGTAAGTAAGAGATTAACATGCATATATATAAGATACTTTCCTAGAGCTTACCTCTGCTACACCTTGCTCTTTTCTGCCCTAGAAAGTATGGTCCTTTGCACCCCTTGACATCACTTGATCTAGTTTTTTTCTTGCCTTCTAGGAGCACTATATTGAATCTTATGTATCTCTATGATTTCAAATCCCAAATATGGGATCTTCGGTCTTGTGGTATCTCTCTGAGTCGTTTTTCCAATGCCATAGGTCTGACCCGATTTGGACTCTTCAAGCCAAAGTTATTTCCAATCTCTCACAATGACCTAATTATGGACTAGTTTAGTAGAGAGAACTTGTATGATGTGCCACGTGTCACTGTTTCCTCCTTCGGCTCTTAAATTGATACAAAGAAAACTACAATACATTTACTATCCACCACTTTTTAGAGAATTCCAATCTTCTTCTCAGAGAGAGAGTTATGACGATTTTCCCAAGGTCACATCTTTAAGATGAAATTAAGGAGCCTGCAAAAACCCTAACTTCCATAGATCATATCTATGAAAATATAATGAACCAAGATCTGAAATTTGGTCACAACGTTCATCAGGAGTTCAACTCACATGGGTTTTAATTTCAGCATCTAAAACTTCGCATAAATAACATTATAGCAAAAATCCCACGATCGCTACTTTTGGAGGATATATGAGATTTCGTTTTATAGAGTTGAGAGGGGTTTCTATAGATAATGTTGGAGGGATTTTAGGAGCTTAAAAATTATTAATTATTGACTATTCAATGGCAAAAATTAATGATAAATTCCATGCCACAACCCCATGGGGTTTTAGCCCACTAATTGGGTTACTAAATTCAATCTTGAATAACTTACAAACCGTGAGGAATTACGAGGAGAGCTATATACCAATAGAAAGATATTTTTGAGTAGAGTATTCCTATAATGGTTACAAGATGATAAACCATGAATTATGATGCCCAATGTACCATGGAAGTTTAGGGTCATGCTTGGTGTTGCTTGGGTTGACATCAATGACAATCTCAGATCATCTTTAGATCAACAATCTCCCCATTTGGCATTGATGGCAACACAAGTACTCCTCCTGTGATCAGGGCACCTCTTCCTATTGCCTTCTCTCCCCCTTTGACATCAATGGCAAAGGGTAACTCCCACTGACACACAACCATCCTACGAACCTGTACACACTTCCACTCGCCCTTTACTTTTTGAATAAGGAAAATCTAATGAGAACTTGGGAGAATCTCAAGCTTCTAGCGAAGATATTCAAATGATTCATGAGGTAAAGGTTTAGTGAAGATATCAGAGATTTGTTCTTTTGAACCAACATATTCATGTTTTATATTCTTTTTAGCAACTTGTTCTCTAATAAAATGGTATTTGATCGGAATGTGTTTTTTTTGTTGTTGAATGAATGTTAGGTCCATATAGTACTACTTGTTAGGTCCCTATACTAGTGTAACCCCTTATTGTTATTAGTGCAACCCCCTTATTATATTGTTGTGCCCATGTAGTCCCGATTGTTATTATTGTGCCCCATAGAAGACCACTATTCTTATTATTGTGCCCTTGCATTATTATTGTTACGTCGACTCTGATTATATTATGACCCCTTAGACTCCTATATATAGAAATGAGGTATTGTCATTTGTCTTATCCAAGAATTGTTCATTTGTGTAATGTAAATGAGGTTTCCCCCTCGAAGAGGCTGAATTATAAGGCATTTATTTTTATTCCACCTTTTTTTGAGCTTGTTTCATAACATTTGGTATTAGAGCTTTAGATTCTAGGGTTTCGCTGCTCCAAACAGGTCATACTGGAATTTTCGCCATAAATTTTTTTATGTGACATTTTAGAAGCTAAAAAAAAAACTCAGTTGAGCTGAAATCTCATTGAACCTCGGGTCCAAATTTCAGATCTTGTCTTGCTATTTGTTCAGAGATATGAGCTGAGGAAGTTAGGGTTTTTGCAAGCTCCATAATTCCATCTGAAACAGGTCATCATGGAATTTTCACTCTAATTTATTTTCTAAGAAGTTTTAGATTCTAGAATTAAAACCAAATTGAGTCGAAATCTTGGTGAATCTCGGGCCCGAATTTCAGATCTTGTTTCGCTATATTTTCAGAGATATGGTTTGAGACATTGAGGGTTTTTACAGGCTCCCGAATTACACCCCAAACATGTGACCTTGGGAAAATCGTCATAACTCTCTCCCAGAGCATCTGATTCAAATTGAATAAGAAGTGACAGAAAGGAGATGGAATTTAGTTTGTTGGGTATCATTTTTGGAACCTAAGGTCGAAAGAGTGACATGTGGCACATCGTAGAAGTTCACTCTACTGAAAAAATCTATAATTAGGCCATCGTGGGAGATTGGACATAACGCTTTCTTCGGGAATCCAATTGCAATAAAACTTTTAGGGTTAGAAAGAGGAATTAGAGGGCTATAACAAACCGCAATTTTAGAACTTAAAGAGCCGAAATTACAGAGTTACAGTCATTTCAAGATCGAGATCCTAAAAACAAGAAAAAGCGATATGAGGAAGTTTGATGGCAAGGATTTGGTAAATTGGATACTACAAATGGAGCAATATTTTGATCTACATGAGGTGCAAATGTTACAAAGGGTACGTATTGTATCTTTATATTTAGAACCGAAACAATTTTTATGGTATGAAGGGCTTTGTTCTCATAAACCACTTGTCACATGGTCAATTTTCACAGAGTAAATGATAGCACATTATGAGGATACAAAGAGAAACACCTTCTTTAGACAATTAATAAACCTAAAACAAAAGGGTTCAATGGTAGAGCACATTGAGTACTTTCAAAAATTGAATATAAGGGTAAATGATATTCCATAGAAGCAAAGGATTGATGTCTTCATAGGGACTTTAAAGGATAACATTCAACATGAGGTTTGTCTTTCGGAGCCTGATTCATTGGAGAAGACATTTAGGTTGGCAAGAAAAATTGAAAGCGGAATTATGGAAACAAGGAATCCCACCACTCACAAATATAAATATTGAAGTGTGTTTTCTCCTAGCCTTCCACAACCTACAAGGTTTACACCACAACAATTAGAAGAAAAAAGAGAAAAAGGGTTTGGTTACATTTGTGATCAAAAATACGCTAAAGGTCATAAGTGTGCTGAGAAGAAATTATTTTACATATATTGTGAAGAGGAGGAAGAAAAGGATCAAGAAACATCAAAATAAGAGGATATACACTAGGAACCAACTCCAGAGAAAGAATAAATGAAGTAAAGCATTGGCAAGAATTACCACTCCTCAAACTCTCAAGATAGGAGGTTTAAGAAGTGAAAGATCACATCGAGAAAGAAGAAATGAATCCAACCATATCTTATAATGCATTGGCAAGAATTACCACTCCTTAAACTATTAATATAGAAGGACATATCAAGAATAAAAAGGTATTAGTGTTTATTGATTCAGGCAGTACCCATAATTTTATTCATTGTAAGATAGCCAAGGAATTGAATTTCTTCCTATATCTAGCACTAGAGTGTGAAGTGATGGTTGCAAGTGGAGGAACCATAAATTTCTCTGGAAAATGCCATAATATCAAGCTATCCATGGGAGAGTATGTATTAAATAGCCCACTTCTTTCCATTCCAATGGGTGGTGTAGATGTTGTACTAGGAGTCCAATGGCTACAATCCTTGGGTACAATAGCTTTTAACTTCCAATAACTTTTGATGAAATTTTCTTTGGAAGGAAAGGAAGTTGAATTAAGGGGTATCACAGGGAAACCAAGAAAGATAATCATTTCTAACATAGTGAAAAAGCTTCTAAAGAAAGAAAAATGAGGCGTAATTGCACAATTATGTTCACTATAGGTTCCCACATTGAAATCATCTGTTTCTCCATATCTCCAAAAAGTATTGGACAATCATTCCAAGGTATTTGAGACTCCCAAAGGCCTCCCACCTATTCATGATCATGATCATTCTATTCATTTGATTCCAGGATGTGTTCCTCCAAACATCAGGCCTTATAGATATCCCTATGCCCAAAAGGGTGAAATTGAATGTATGGTTGCAGAAATGCTATAGGATGGTATATTTCAACCTAGTCAAAGTTCTTTCTCTGCTCCAGTAGCATTGATGCACAAGAAGGATGGGTCATGGTGCATGTGTCTGGATTATAAAGAGCTCAACAAACTCACTATGAAAGATAAATTTCCCATTCCTGTCATTGATAAATTATTGGATGAATTGCATGGATTAATTTACTTCACCAAGTTGGATCTCCGTTCAGGATATCATCAAATAAGAATGAAGACTGAAGACATTCTTAAAACAACATTATTGAAGAAAGATACATTTTCATGGACTCCAGAAGAAACGAAGGCCTTTGAACATCTTAAAGAGGCAATGTGCCAATCACCAGTCTTAGCTATTCCAAACTTCACAAAAATCTTTATTGTGGAATATGATGTATCAGGAAATGGAATTGGTGATGTTTTAACGTAATAAGAAAGACCCATTTCTTCGAAAGTCATCCAATCAATGGAAAGTATTTACACAAAGATATTTATGAGAAGGAAATGTTGGCAAGGCTACATGCATTTAAGAAATGGAAGCCTTACATAATGAGAAGATCCTAGTTCAAACAATATTTCCATAAATTGGCAGGAAGGAAAAATCATATTGGAACCTAGAGAAGTGACAGAAACAAGAACCCGACAGCTACGAAATCAATCAATTCCAAAGTATCTCATCAAGTGGAAGAACTTACCCGCTGAATATTCCACATGGGAGGACAATAATTTTATACAGAAGCATCAAGAACTACTCAAGCATTGAGGACAACACTTTTTGAAAGAGAGGAGAATGTTAGGTCCCTATACTACTAGTGTAACCCATTCTTCTTATTATTGCAACCCCCTTATTATATTTTTGTGCCCATGTAGTTCCCATATTGTTATTATTGTGCCCCATAGAATCCCACTATTGTTATTATTGGTCCCTTACATTATTATTGTTATGTCGGCTCTGATTATATTATGACGCCTTAGACTCCTATATATAGAAGAGAGGTATTGTCATTTGTATCATCCAAGAATTGTTCATTTGTGTAATATAAATGGGTTTCCCCCTCGAAGAGGCTGAATTCTAAGGCAATTATCTTTATTTTCTATCTTTTTGTGAGATGGTTTCATAACAATGCATGACAGGATTCTTGGAGATGCTAATGGCACTGGTGTTATCACAGAATATGTGAATAGGCTCACTAAATTGTACTTGAAGATATTTCAAAGTTTGTTTCATCCAAAGGACTTGAGTACAACAAGTTTTTGTTGCAATGCGTTCTGCTTCTGTTGTAGATAACGAGATTGAGGTTTGCCTTTTGCTTTTTGCTTTTTGCTCAACCATGATACGAGACAACCACCTAGATAGAATGTTGCTCCACTAGTACTCTTACGATCATCAACGCTGATCCAAGTGGATATTGGTGGCCACCTGCCAAGTCCACCTGGACCCCCACCATTGTCTTTCTCAGCATTTTCA
>APFE030916866.1:0-14136 GCA_000404065.3 Pinus taeda | reverse complement strand
ACAAGAATACTTTCTACAAGATCTCTTCCAACATTAGAACATCTAATAAGAAATCAAGAGCTGAAATAAAATAAACCTAGATCTAATAATTGTCTGAGATCTTACGGTTCTCTTACAAGAACACCTTCAAATAAGATCCTTCCAATATTAGAACATTTAAGAAAATTTGAAACCTAAAATCAAACAAAAACATAAAGTAAATTACAAACAAATAAGCATGCAAGTGAGGCCATGGGGGCCCTCCATAACTCCACCAGTGCACCACTTCAATGGAGACTCAGACGTAGAAGCAAAATTGAAGTATAATCCTTTATTTCAAAATTCTAAGATTACAAAAACTTCCAGATTGCAAAAACTTCAAGATTACAAATGGAGGAGATTGTACTCCTATTTATACAATGGGATGAGTAACAAACTCATAATGATCATCCACTACTTTCCCAAAATATGATCCCACAAATCTCTCAAGCATTTTTAACTACTTTCCCATTATTACAAAATATGATCCCACAAATCTCTCAATAAATCTCTCACATATCTTGGATAAGATATGCCAACCATGATTTTCTCCTTAGGATAAGATATGCCTCCATGATTTTCTCCTTAGGAATAGGATAAGATATGCCTCCATGATTTTCTCCTTTGCATAATTATCTCCTTAATATGGTGGAGGAGATATTAATTCTTCACATATTTCCTACACATCACAAGACTATATGTATATTTTCTAATAATTAATCATAAATTCACTTGTAATAAAAAAATGAATAAAATGGAAAATAAGAAGGTGAAACCCAAATGTATGTATGAAGATGATATGATAAAAGGTTAATGGGATGATGAAATGTAAGGAATAGTGAAGAAAAAGGTAGATGAAAATATGACATTTATGAGTCCCAACACCTTTCTTTCCACATTTCTAGCAGACTATCCCCAATCTGGACTTGGATCTTCCTTTCCTTGATTTACTGTGATATCCTAAGCTCTTTCCTCTTTCCATTTTTCTTCCCCTAGACTCTATTCTCAAAGCATTACCCGATGTCTCACCAGAACTTTTCCGTCACATTTCCTCACTGAGGATAGCACCGACAACATCATCAAAATTTAAAGTACTAGATCCAGAAATAGAGTTACTAATGGCCATTACTAAGCCATTCCAACTTTCTGGAAATGAGCACAAGAATAACAGAGCTCTAACTTCGTCATCAAATTTTACCCCTACAGAACATAACTAACTTGTAACAATATTAAAATCATTTAAATGGTCTGCAACAAATCCACCTTCCGACATCTTCATAAAAAATAACCGTTTCATAAGAAATACCTTGTTTGAGGCTGAGGGTTTTTCATATAGTTTTTCCAACGCCTTAATCAAACCCTCTGTCATTGTTTCCTTCGAAATGTTGAAGGTGACCGACGTTGCGAGGCACAACCGTACTGTTCCGAGTGCCTTTCTATCGAGAAGGTTCCATTCTTCATCTGTCATACCCATTGGCATCTTTGTTTTTCCGCCCAATGGTAGGTACATATCTCTTTGATACAGATAATCTTCCATCTGCATCTTCCACAGCGAGAAGTTTTGGCTGTTAAATTTCTCGACCCTAAACTTACTATCTTCTGCCATTGCTCCCACTCGAATGAGGAACCCTTCCTTCCTGCAATTTTATCAGCCAAATTGACCTTCAACTCTGATACTAGTTGTTAGAAATTTATATATTACAGAGCAATGGAACACATAAAATATTATAGAAATATAAACACAGAAAACGCATAAAACAAGAGAGACACAGATATACGTGGTTCACCCAGTTTGGGCTACATCCAAGGAGAAACAACCAATCCTTCCTTTTATATTATCCAGCAAAATGAAGAAATACAACCTACAGCAAATCCTCTATAACACCCTCTTCGCTCTCAATCTTCTCTCTCTTTCTCACTCAGAATATAGATCTACCTATATGCAATACAATTCCCTCATATATAGTGAGGGGTTGCCTTCTAGGGCAAAAAACCCTAAATTAAACATAACTTCTACACTAGATCTCCGCTTAATGAACGGACCAGATTGACTAGAAATTACTATACTTTTACAAGGAAATTTCACATATATTCTTAACTTCGGGGGCGCTGACCCCGAAACCCCCCACCAAGGCGGGGCCCCCCAAAGGTCGCAGCCGCCCCCCCTGGACCCCCCCTACAGTGAATATTTTACGGGCAGTGTTGCCGCCCCATTTCGAACAGGGGTCCAATGCGGCGATACCTTTGAATACAAAAGATAATCAGGCTCCACACCCAACATTGGATCTACACCTTCTCTGATTTTGTGCTCAAAGAAGCACAATTTTCTACATCCAATTTGTAGGGGTTCTTCACTCGAACCCCAATTTGCTCCACTTTTCCTGAGGCTATGTGACGAAGGGAATCCTTTCCTTTTCTAAATATCACATCATAGCCACGGTCCTCCAACATGGAAACTGAAACCAAATTATTCATCAAACCCAGAACATCCATGACATATTTTAATGTAAGAGGAGAAACAAACTCCCTTTGAATGGTAACAATACCGACACCAATCGCGTTATACCTCCCATCATCTCCCATTTGATGTGCATCTAAAGGTCCTTCTCCTCCAAATCATTGAATAATTCTTTATTTTCAGCCATATGGAATGAGGCTCCACTATCCAGATACCACACACTACCCATCACCGATGTCACCATGCAAGTGATTAGGGTGAAATCTAGCTTGAATGTGAAGTAATAACTTCACCTATCGCTCCTCCTGAGGGCTTATTGTCAGCCTTCTTAAGCGGACACTTTGTGGCATAGTGTCCTAGCTTGTGACAGTGAAAAAAATTAATATTTGAGGTGTCCTTCATCTTGTTTCCCTAACTGGAATCCTATTTGGAATGGGATGAATTCCCTTTCCCTTTCTATGACTTTCCATATAAGGAACAACTCTCCTCGTCATCATGCTTGGATGAGGATCCATCTTTTGTGTTCTGTCGAATCTCTTCTTGCACCAAGTCGGACCAAAATGTTCCCACTCTGGTAGCTTCTCCCTCCCATTTATTGAGTCTTAGCAGTTGTGCAAACTCTTGGGAAGGACTCGAAGTGCTAAGCTAACAAGATCGTCTTTAGCAATTGTAACACCAACACTTCCAAGATCATCTCGACATTGGGTGAACTTGGTCAAGTAATTTGGTATTGTGTCGCCATTCTCCATCCTGATTTTCCTGAGCTTGTCCTTCAATTCCAGCTTCTTGTGGTCACTGTTGTTTTGAAACATGTTTGACAAGGCCTTCCACATTGCATATGGAGTCCCTTACCATATAGGTTCTAGAAAACATGATCTCCAACTCCTAGGATAATCCTTCTCACCTTTGCAACACATATTCTCCACTCTACTACTGGAGGCTTAGGAATATCTTTGTCTATGAATTCCTTAAACTCGTTGTCTTCCAATGCTATCTCCATCTTGTCCTTTCAATAAATATAGTTTGAACTAAACTCAAGGGCATATTCAAGTCTCAATCCGTAGAATGACATCCTATTGGCTCTGAAGTGTGATACTGCAAATTTGATTTCACCTACAAAATACAAACTCGTATTCTCCTCTTCTAGAGTGATTTGTGCTCTGATACCATGTAGAAATTCCTTGTATATTCAAACTTATAATTGTAATATGCTAAAACAATAGATTTGAATCTACTTTACTCATCAGTGGAAACAATTAAATGATCATGAAATCATGAAGCATACAAGAGAAATAATTCAATCAACACATTACACAATGATTTCCTAGGGAAAGTCGCACCTAAAAACCCCTGTTATATTTATATTGCATTAGTCAGAAAATATGAGAAGATTATAAATGCTTTTCTCAAGCTCGAGCAACCTCTGCACTATCTCTATCTATCTCACATCTTCCTAGACAAGTACAGGCCAATACTTAACCAATTTTTTCCTTGCCCAATTCCCTATTTCCTTGAGTTTTTTCCTTGGGAATTAGCCCCCTATTAATTAGGGAAATTCCACAACTGTAATTGTGCAATCCTCATAGGCCTTCCCCTGACTACACGCACCACGTATACAATTCAGATGATTATACAACTAATAGTACAATATCCCTGAACTCCAATACTGGGTAATGCTCACATCTGACATGCATGCATTATTTATGAGTGAATCATCATTTTAATGGTTTATCACTACAGGTAGCACCACATTACTAGACCTCTCACTAGTTCCTCCAATAGTTGGAACTAGTTTAACTGACTTTAACTCAATTAAACTAAATTAATTAATTACAACTCAAAATAAACTCAATCAAGGCTCCTATAATGTAGGAAAAAATCTACATGACTCAACTTAGACCCTCAACTCGAAATAACTTAGTCAACTAAGTCAAATTAACTTAGCTAACTAATATAAGTTGTCATGAGAAGTGGAATTACAATTTTACTCCTAATTTAATTCAAGGACAAAATTAAATTAGGATTTTCTTGTTTCATTTTCAACACTCCCTTTCTACAAGAAAGGGATTATCTGCTACCTTGATCCTACCTCTATGAAACTTGAGTTTGCATCTTGACAATGCCTTTGTCAAAATATTTGCATATTGTTCCTCTATAGGAATGTACTCCAGCAACATGATTCTCCATTACACACAATCTTGTAGATGGTGATATCGGATGTCGATATGCTTGGACTGATCATGAAAAAATGGATTCTCAGAGAGTTTGATACAACTTTTATTGTCATAGTAAATCAATGCAGGATCCATCTGCTAACCAAATAACCCAACAAGGATCTTCCTAATCTAAATAGCCTCACAAGTTTCTTGACTAGCAGCCATGTACTTTTCTTTTGCCAAACTAGGTGCAACTGATCTATGTTTACTATTGTACCAAGAAACTATTGTTGACCCAATATTGAATATTCCCCCCCAATGTGCTCTTTCTGTCAAATGGACTCCCTGCCCAATCTGCATCTGTGAAGCCTTGAAGCTTCACTCCCTCTATTTTTTATACCAAAGACCAAACTGAGTGGTGCCTCTGAGGTATATCAACACATGTTTAGTTTCCTTCCAATAGAGATTGGTTGGCTTAACCATTTCTTGACTAAGCTGGTTAACTGCAAAACATACTTATGTTCGTGTGTTCACCAAATACATAAGTGAACCCACAAGATGCGTTTAAATACTAGCCTCCACTACTAAACTTGAAGTAGCATCTTCCTTCCTCTAATTTGTTTCTAGAGGAATCTCCACATTACTCTCCATGTGGACCTTCTTCAATATCTCGTTAGCATACTTTCCCTGAGAGACAAATAGTTCCTCATATCCTTTCCATACTTCCATACCAAGGAAATAATGCATGATCCATATATCCTTCACCTTGAATTTTCTTGCAAGATTATCTTTGCAATATTTTACCAACTTCTCATCACCTGTTAGAATTAAATCATCGACATATAATACTATAATCAAGAATTTACCTTCAACCACAATATGGTAAAGGTTCGCATCTGCTTCACTTTTGGTGAAGCCCAACGTGGTGAAATAGTTTTCAATCCTAATGTACCAAGCACGAGGTGCTTGTTTCAATCCATACAACACACACTTGAGTCTACACACATGCGACTCTCTATTGAAGGTCTCAAATCCTTCCATTTGCACAATGTACACCTCTTCCTCAATCACACTATTGAGGAATGTTGTCTTCACATCCATCTAATGTATCTTCCATCCTCTTTGTGTTGAAAGTGCTAGAATAGATCTAATTGAAGAGTACCTTGCTACTAGAGCAAAGTTCTCCTCGTAATAAATTCCCTCCACCTAAGAGAACCCTCTAGCCACAAATTTGGCCTTGTGTTTCTCCACACTCCTTTCTGTTGCTTGTTTTACCTTGTAAAACCATCTAGAACTCACCACTGACTTGTTTGTTGGTCTTGGGACCACTTTCCAAACACTGTTTCGGATAATGGAGTCATACTCCTCAACCATGGCATCAATCCATATTGGTTTTTGCACTTCTTCCTCGAATTAGGATGGCTCAATCTCTATACTCTCACTCAACAAAGCCATGTAGCTAGTGTACCATTCTGGTGACCTCCTCTGCCTACACTATGATGTGGGTGCTCGCACATTCTCTCTAGAATCATGCATCAATCTATCAACCTCTCTGGTGTGCTTCATTCCATCTCTGGAAGTCTCTACAAGAGTGGGTGCTTCCACTCTCTTCTCCTTTGCATGTGGTTTCTCCTCATCATCCTGAGGTTATTCCTTTGGACCTAAAAGCTCCTCTTCTCCATTCAACTGAATCTCCCTCTCAAGGGAACATTCATGGCCTTCTCTTCATCAAACTTCACATCTCTACAAATGATTGTCATCATGTGAGATGGAAGGTACACCCGATACTTGTGAGGTGTATCATTGTACCCCACAAATATGCCCAACTCAGTAGTTGATTCTATCTTTTTCCTTGCATCCTTGGTAACATGAAAGTAAACTGATGAACAAAGATCATGAAGTGTGCCACATCTGGTTTCTTACCTGAAAAAAACTTCTTTTGGTGTACTCATCCTGAGAATCCGATGAGGATTCCTATTCTACACATATACAGTTCTGTTGCATGCTTTAGCCCGCAAGTGCAATGGTAGGCCCTGGTCATGAAACATTTCCCTTTGCAACTCCCACAATATTTATTTTCTTCCTTTCAGCCACCGCATTCTGCTATGGGTTATGGAGTGGTATTAACTCCCGTTGAATTCCTTCTGATGCACATAAGTTATTGAATTCATTTGATACATATTCTCCACCGTTATCGCTCCTAAAAGATTTAACTTTCATGTCAGTGTCTTTCTCAACAAGTGCTTTAAATTCACAAAATTTAGTGAACGTCTAATCTTTCTTCTGCATGAATAAAATCAAACACTTACGAGAAAAATCATCTACAAATATTACATAATACATGTGCTTGGCCATGGAGGACTTTTAGAATGGTCCACATACATCTGAGTGAACTCTTTCAAGGATTGCTTACGCTCAACTATCCTTATCATGAATGGTATATTTGGTGTATTTCCCTAATGTACACAATTTTGATGTGTCTCTCTGCTCTAGTGTACCTTTGGGAAGTACTGTAGAAATTTTTTGCATGATCTTCAAAGCTTTGTGGTGCAAGTGACCCAATCTTCTAGGCCACAACTCATTGATGTCTCAGCTCTACACCTTCTCTAATTTTGTGTTCAAAGAAGCACAATCTTCTAATTCCAATTTGTAGACGTTCTTCACCCAAACCCCGATCCGCTTTACTTGTCCTGAGGCTATGTGATGAAGGAAATCATTTCCTTTGCTAAATGTCACATCATAGCCATGGTCCTCCAACATGGAAACTTAAACCAAATTATTCTTCAAACTCGGAACATACATGACATTGTTTAATGTGAGAGGAGAACCAGAATCCCTCTGAAAGGTAACAGTACCGATGTTGGTCATGCTATACCTCCCAACCTCTCCCATTTTAATGTGCATCTGGAGGTCCTTCTCTTCCAATTCATTGAAGAATTCTTTAATGTCGGTCATATGGAATGAGGCTCCACTATCCAAATACCACACACTACCCATCACTGATGTCACCATGCAAGCATTGAGGGTGAAATCCAACTCGAATTGTGAAGCAAGAGTTTCACTTGCAACTCCTCCCAAGGGCTTCCTATCAGCATTCTTGTGTGGACACTCTGTGGCATAGTGTCCCAGCTCGTGATAGTGAAAACATTTAATATTCGACATGTCCTTCTTCTTAGCACCCTGACTGGAATCTAATTTGGAATGGGATGATTTCCCTTTCCCTTTCGTTTCCTTTCCAGCTAAGGCATAGTTCTCCTCATCATCATGCTTGGATGAGGATCCATCTCTGATGTTCCATTGAATTTCTTCTTGCACCAATTCAGACCACAAACTCTCCCACTCTAGTAGCTTCTCCCTCCCATTTAGTGAGTCCTGGTAGTTGTTCCATCTCTTGGGAAGGCCAAGAAGTGCAAGGTTGACCAGATCATCTTCAGCAACTATAAAACCAACACTTCCAAGATCATTTCGACCTTAGGTGAACTTGATCAAGTACTTTGGTATTGTATTACCCTTCTCCATCTTTATTTTCCTGAGCTTGTCCTTTAGTGCCATCTTCCTGTGGTCACTGTTGTTTTGCAATAGGCCTTTCGAGGCCTTCGATATTTCATATGGATTCTCCTTACTATGGAGGTTCAAAACAATATGATCTCAAACTCTTTCTAGGATAATCCTTCTCGCCTTTAGAACACATTTTCTCCACTCTGCCAAATCTTGAGCATCAGTTGTTGGAGTCTTAGGAATATATTTTTCCATGAATTCCTTAAGTTTGTTGTCTTCCAACACTGCCTCCATCTTGTCCTTCCAAGAAATATAGTTCGAAATACCCTCAAGGGCATATTCAAGTCTCAATCTATAGAACGACATCCTACTAGATATTAAGTATGATACTACAAATTCGACTTCATCTGCAAAAGACAAACTCATATTCTCCTCTTCTAGAGTGATTTTATCTCTAATACCATGTAGAAATTCCTTGTAGATTCAAACTGATAATTGTAATGTGCTAAAACAATATATTTTAATCTCCTCTACTCATCAACGGAAATAATTGAACAATCATGAAACGATGAAGCATACAAGAGAAAGAATTCAATCAACACCTTACATAATGATTTACTGTGGAAAGTTGCACCTAAAAACCCCTACTATATGTATATTGCATTAGTCAAAAAAATATGAGAAGATTACAATACATTGCTCAAGCCCGAGCAACCTTTGCACTATCTCTATCTATCTCACAGCTTCCTAAATAAGCTCAGGCCAATGCTTAACCAATTTTCTACTTGCCCATGTCCCTATTTCCTTGTGATGTTTCCTTGGGAATTATACCCCTATTAATTAGGGAAATTCCTCAATTACAATTGCGCAATCCTTATAGGCATTCCTCTAACTTCATTCACCTCCTGTACAATTCGAATGAGTATATAACTGATAGTACATTGTCCCTGAATTCCAATCTCAACTGGGTAACTCTCACATATGACATGCATGAGTTATTTATGAGTGAATCATCAGTTTACTGGTTGATCATTGGATGCAACACCATACTACTAGGCCTCCCACTAGTTCCTCCAACAATTGGAACTAGTTTAATCGAATTTAACTCAGGTAAACTAAATTAATTAATTACAACTCAAAATAAACTCAACTAAGCCTACTAAGTCAAATTAACTTAGTTAACTAATACAAGTTGTGATGAGATGTGTAATTACAATTTTATTCCTAATTTAATTCAAGGAAAAAATTAAATTAGGATTTTCTTGTCGCATTTAAGGATATCACAATGTGCAAAGGGTAGAAATTCGCGCCGAAGTAAGCAATTTGGCCATCACATACACACAATATTTCTAAATTTTCAGCAAACCTTTATGATAATCAAACCATTTTGCACCAATACATGAATAAACATCCCGCAATTTAACCCTAAATCCACCCTCTATTCACGGAACCAACAATGCCTTACTCTGTAGCTCCAATTTCTAGACCAAAAAGGAAGAAAAATAAAAATCTAATGTAAGCTCCATATGAATCCTTAAGATCCTTTAAAATCCACTAAAGATCATCAAAATCTATTAATTTTTTTTTGCAGTATTTGAACTTCTGCATCTGGTTTAACCAAAACTGCTTTCCATTTCTGTTCCTCCTCTTTCCGCTTTCTGCTCTTCATGTTCTCTTCCACGACCTGCTGCAATAATGTTTCCGGGCTCTTCCACAACCTGCTACCATAATGCTTCCAGATTCTGCTGGAAGAGGAATCCTCTGTTAATTTCATAATTTATGGTTTGTTCCACGGTTTCATTTACCATAATCAAAATGTCTCTAGTGTAGGGCATACGTTCAGAATGTCGAGCTTGCAGAATGATCAGTTATTGCAACTGGAGACAACTTGTGGATCTCTTCTTTAGGAGCTCCATTTAATGTTTAATGTTTCTTATATTTATTTCAGCTAACCGTGAAAAATATGCTATGGATTATATAGTGGTTTGGTGGCTAAAAATCTGCTCAATTTCAGTTAATATGGGATGAAATGGGCAAGCCGGATGAGGAAAGAGATAAAATGTTGCTCCAGCTTGAACAAGAATGCTTGGAAGTTTACAGATGGAAAGTAGATCAATCAAATTGATCATGGGCTCAGCTTCACCAGGCTATTGCCAATTCCGAAGCAGAGCTTGCATCCATTTATTTTACCCTCGGAGTTTTCCCTGCCATGCCTAAATAGGTTAAAATAACAAGACCGAAAATATGCATTTGCAGTTTATATCATGGTTTCATTCTGAATTTTAAATCTTACAAGACTCTAATATTGGTTTTATCTACTCCATTTTAGGGAGACAGAAGAGAAGGGAGCCTGGAGGAGTAGCTGGAAACGATAACTCCTCCGTTGGAAGAAATGCACTGGAGAAAAGAGGAACAAATTCAACAAATTTGGGATGTTAAAATGCAGATTCAGAAGATTTCAAATGAAATTTTGGGACGTGCAAAGCTTACTCTGTCCGTCATTTCAGTGGATGAAAATGATCTATCTCTTAGGAATTTTGAAGAATACCAGAAGCAACTTCAATCGCTTCAAAGAGAAAAGGTAAGAATTACTACTGCTTCACTATTTTATTTTGTCTTATGCTTTTGCTAATAGCTGCAATGTGGGATAACCCTAAAGAGAGTTAGGATTTACCGAGTCTATTAGGATATTTTATGGGTTTAACCGTATTAGCTATGTTCCAAAAAACCAAAAATTTATAGCAAGAAAACAAGTTCAAGCTTACAAAAAATTGGTAAGAAAATGGTCATAAAATGTGTATTGCTGTATAAATTTCTTTGAAAAGATCAAGCTTGATGGAGCCAGTGTAGCGTGTTGTATCACTGTGGGATGGGTTTTATCTCATGCATAGAGCCGAAATTCATGAGGACCAAATTTTACACATTTATGATTTTAATGGGGAACTTTGAGTTTTGCTAAAAAATCTATCATAGTTCCTTTAATTTTTAAATACTTTTAATTTTCTCAATTAATTCAAGCGTCTAAACCCCTTGTTTATTTGTAATTTGTGGATATGTCTTTTGAATTTGTGATCTGTCCTTTCGCCTTTGTTTTTTATGCGTTTTTGTGTATCTGATCTATTATTTTGCCATTCGTTTTTGATGTAGAGTGAGTGTCTCTACAAAGTCATCAAATTTTTCAACACAATCCATGGATTATGCTCTATCCTTGGCTTGGATTTTGTACGTACAGTAATAGATGTGCATCCAAGCTTGGATGAGTCTGAACAATCCAAGAGAATTAGTAATGACATTGTTGATAGGTTGGCTGCAACAATTCAAACATTGCAAGAAGAAAAGAAGAAACAAATGCAAAAGGTTATTTTCATGAGATTGCCCATGCAATTTGTTTACCCCTTGTTTTGTTGGTTTCTATTAACCTAATATGTATTGCAACATAATGTGGTGCATTGGGCTGATTCTTTTGAATTTTTCATATCTCCAGCTTCAAGATTTGGCCACGACTATGCTGGAGCTTTGGAATCTAATGGACAACCCTATGGAAGAGCAACAAATGTTCCAAAATGTCACCTGCAACATTGTAGCTTCAGAGCATGATATATGTTCTCCCAATGCCCTATCTATGGAATTTATTAACCATGTAGGCTTGAGAAATTTGGATGACCCTCTGCATGCAGTATTTATGCATATTGATGTGGTGCGAGCCAGCTTGTTTGTTTAGATTCTTAGTCAAATTATGATGATACGGGTTGAAGCAAAGGTTTCAAGACTTGAGGAGCTAAAAGGAAGTAAGATGAAGGAGCTTGTTCTTAAGAAGCGAACAGAGTTAGAAGAAATTTGTAGGAGAACACATCTCATTGCTGAGAGTAATACTACGTTGTACAAGTCAATTGCCTCCATGGATTCTAGTAAGTTCTCTTAGGTATTGTTTCTTTTACTGCTCAATTCTGGTAATCTGTTTTCATGGCATATACTTAAACAATAATAATTTATTGTAGGGAGAACATATCTTTGATAAAATTATTGGAGTAATTCTTATCTGTTAGGTGATACTTATTTGCTTTCCTTTTATTTGTTCACAGGGTTAGTTGACCCTTCCAAGCTTCTTGAGAGCATTGAAGAGCAAATTGCAAAGACTAAAGAAGAAGCATTTAGCAGGAAAGAAATCTTGGAAAGAATTGAAAAGTGGTTAGCTACCTGTGAAGAAGAGAGTTGGCTTGAAGATTATAACAAGGTAAGGAAGACAAGAACTAGAGATAGTGGAATTTTGTTGTCAAAATCTTCCTCATTGTGACACAAGCGTGTGGATATTGATAAATTTGACAGGATGAAAACTGGTACAATGCAAGCAGGGGTGCACACCTTACCTTGAAGCGTGCTGAGAGGGAACAGGCAGCTGTTAGCAAGCTCCCTGAATTTATCACTTTGAGAGGAAGACCTCGATGTTACTTTGCCCTCGTTGCTAGATGCAGAGAAAACACTGAATGCTGAATTTATGACTCTGAGAGGAAGACCTCGATGTTACCTTGCCCTCCCTGCTAGATGCAGAGAGAAGATGAATGTATCTCTCTAAGGCTTCCTTGCCTGATTCCATCTCAGTTCTTGATCTCTATTCAAATAAATTGTATGGGTCTATACAGAAACTCTTTAGTGACAATATCTCATATTCTTGCCCATCCTTAGGGGGATGCTTGGAGTTCATCAATTTGGCCAACAATAAGATCACAGGCAATATCTCGGAAATCAATGGTGAGCACATCATCAAGTGGCTGGACTTATCAGTTAATCGTTTGAAGGGCAGCATTCCAACTTTGATCTCCATGTTAAAAAAAATTGAGCGCCTGGATTTCTCAAGAAATCAGATGGTGTACAAGATACCGAGGCCCATGGGCGAGCTGAAGGAGCTGAGATGGTTGGATCTATCATGGAACGGTTTCAAAGGGAAAATTCCAGGGCATATGTTGGATCTGAAGCATTTTAAGCATATGAATCTAAGAAACAATCATCTCTGTGGCCAGATTCCATAAGTGAAACCCTTAACAGTTTTCCCGGCTTCTACTTATGCTTACAATGATTGCCTCTGTGGGTCTTCCTTCCTGCAAGAACCAAAATCTTTGATCATGGTGGCCTTTAAGCAAAAATTAATTAGTGGGTCTGGTACAACATCTCATTGCCATTGATATTCATTATTTTAGAGAAAATTTAAATGATGAATAGTCATTGATGCTTGCCAATGAGAGGTCTGACGCTTTCGCTTCAAGTAAATATGTAGGTCTGTTAAAAGTTGGTAGCATTTCATACCATAGCCCTTTCCTCAAAATTGGAACTACATTTAATAAAAATTAAATTTTTATTTCATTGTTTATGCCTCTCCATCATAGGCGAGGATGTTTTTGAAACATGCACTAAATTTTACTATACTAACCATAGTACTTAGTCTTGAAATAACATCGATAAGGATGAAAATATCGATGTCAATAATTTTGTACTTAGTCCTGAGATAACATCAGTAAGGATGAAAATATTGAGGTAAATAATTTTGTATGAAAGTGAAGTGAATCCTGCAATGCGCATATATAGAGCCATTAAGTGATCTAAAATGTGGTAGGTAGATTAATTCCACAAAAACAATTGTTGAACTTCGGACTCTCTCAATCCTCTCTTAAGGTGATATGTGAGGAGATGCCAACCTGAAGGAAATATGCTACATGTTACTACCGGAATTGAAAAATGAAAAATTAGAAATGGAATTTCTTAAATAGTTTCATGATTTGATTTTCTCAATTAGTGGTGTAGCTTCTCTAAATCTATGGATCTCATTTTTGGCGCAGTCAATTTTATGGAAAGACCATGCAAAGTTCACAACATTTGCTTAAGAAGTATTGCCTAGTTGTATGAATTATACAGTTTGTCAGAGCTTCATAGTGACAATGGTTTGCACTGTCCAAGTACACATAGATTTGATACAAACTGCTCATTTTTAAATAAATTCAAAACATATTAAAA
>APFE030916856.1:0-14279 GCA_000404065.3 Pinus taeda | reverse complement strand
TTTGACATGAAGAGCAGAGGTATGGGGCTTGACAAAGAGGACAATGTGGCTATTGATGAGGCCACATACTGCAGATAGTCAGGGTGACAAAATTCAGTGTAACAATTGCTTAATCAAGTTATGGTATGGTTTAGCATTTCATGTTATTTTCTTCATTACTGCAGTAGAGTAGCTCTCTCTTAGAATAGGTTTGCCCTTCTTCCATCAAATACTTAAGCTTCTCTTGACCCTATAGAAGTCTGGCTTGGAACCCATGGGGCCTGTTTCCAGATGAGCAATGACAACATGCAGTACCTTCACTTTTACTTGCGCATATAGCACTGTCACTTCCAAGTTTGTACGAACCCCAAGTTGATAAGTAAAGCTGGTAGCCCCGGGAGTTGCAACATTCTTGTTGCAATACCTAGGCCCATCACTTTAGTGGGAGCTAAGACGGAAGACAATGTGCACATAGTGTAGTGAACTATTATTTGATGATTAGAGTGTCGGTGCCCTCTAAGTACTTGTATAAGTGCTATGATAATGATTCATAGTTAAAGTATTGTGAATTTCATTTGACTGAAATGTTGTGACTAATATGATTATGTTTGATTTGTTAGCCATATATTATAGGGTTCTTTCCATGGAGTATTCATGGGTTGTCAAACCATTCTAAGAGAACTTGCATAAAAGTGACAATGACTTTCAAGAGTAATTGGTAAGTAATGGGAAGTTGATATATATATTTTGTTTTCTATTTTATGAATTTAAATAATGGCCAAGTGATGGAAAGTAGAACTTTCATATTCTTGTAGTTATATATGCATATGACTATTGATAACATGTTATTTTTTTTTACCTTTGAGTCTTTCTTGGAAATCAAAACCTTCATTTCGAAGGTAAAGTATCCCCTTTTGCATTGTTTATATTGTTATATCACGAGTAAAAGTTAAAGTTATTGTGAGAGATGAACACTGAGGACAGTGTTCTCATTAAGGGGAGGAGTATATAATATCCCTACAGTAAATACTCATGTAAAAACTTAAGTAAAATAAAATTTTTATTTAGAATTTCGATATACATAGAATATTATTAATAGTGTATCTTTAACCGTTTTAGTTAGGGTTCAATTGGCCTGGTTGCAACTACTTTATGATTCATTTCATAAAAAAATATTGAGTGGGAAAATGGAATTTAAGAGTAGGAAAATACATATCGGTAACAGACTAATGGAAAAAAATGTTTAAGAAAAAAAAAACTTCAAATAGGTTCCTACATGAGAAAATTATGTCGTTTGTTCCTTCATCGTTGTTTCTTGACATATATATAGAAGGGGAGGTTGTTTGTAAGCTAGTGGAAATGTCAAATTAACTCTTTCTCGCTTTTACTTAGTCCCCACATGCATGTTAGGTTAACAAAATTTGCAAGACTATAGAAATACTTTGAAGGACAACTTTGTGACATTCCAAGCAACAAATCTATTAAGACTACTAGCATCTGTGTATAGTTTTGCTCCGTTGAGTAGGGTTGGATTTACAAATACCACCATCACCACCAGTAGAGCAATTATGGTACCTTCAAGGCGTTGGCAATTTCTTATTCATCATCTTGTCAGTTCATATGCATTTGGCATCATTGTTTTGGCAGTGTGCGGGCAATCATGGACGGGGAGATAAGTAATCATATTCTCTTTTAAAAAAAATGTTGCATATGTTTTAAGGGTAGATTATTTTATTAGTACTCTTGGGAATAATTTTGAACTTCCCATGCATAAGATTTCTTGAAACTTTTATAGGGGTTGGTGTGTAAAAATATTAGGTCGCTCTCTCATTGTCTTGGAAGAAATTACATGAGAATCTTATGCATAATCTAGCTTTATTGTTTTCCTCGGAAAATGATACATAGGCATATAAGCTTTGTTACTTCATTAAAAAATTGTGTGCATACATATGTATATCTTGATAAGTTCTTGAAAATGTTTGCTTAGTTTATGCACAATAAAAGATAAGTTAGGGATGTTGTTTTCTTGGAAAGAAAACCCACATGAAACCTGCACACAAAAAGATTAAAGAAATTGTGATATTCTTCATGAAAAGAATGAATGTACACTTTTCTTATAAAAAGAGAAAGGAGATAAGTTTTTCATTAAAGATATCTTGGCGAGAAATAGTGAGAGAGCTAGATTCTTGGAGATATTAGCCCGATCCTACATACTCTTAATAGAAATATGTGCACAATAATAGCATCCATTATATTTGAATTCTTTAAATATATTTCTATGTTAATTCTTGAAAGGGAGATATTAATTGCATGCATTATTATATTAGATTTCGAAGTGAAATATCCTTGCATACATTATCGTATTAGATTCTTGGAAAGGAAGGAATATTTTGCATGCATTATTGCATGTGTGTTTAATGCAAAAAAATGACAACTAATTGGGATATTTTTTCTTGAAAAAGAAAAGAAAAGGAAAAGTTAATTAGATTACTTTCCTTGGAAGGGTTTTCATGAATTTGTATGCATATATTTCTCATGTTTTATTTTTAAACACTGCATGCATTTGAGTGCAGAAAGATTGCATAGGAGTTTTGTGCATGAATTGATGAAAAATAAAATTTGTTTCTTAAATTATGCATATGAAACTTGTTTATACAAGAACAATAATGCATGCTTATTTCTTGAAAATATTATGTGCATTGAAGTGTGATTGTGTTAGGAAAAAAACACATGTTGCATGCACAAAAGGGTATTCATTGTGATATAGAAAATGTGTTATTGGGTGTAGATAAAGAAAGTTCTTATGTTAATTTTCTTGAAAATAATAATCTCTTGAAAAGATTGTCTTGCTAGATGAATTGTGTCAATTTCTTGATTTATGTGCATAAATGGTTAAGGTAGCCTTGTTATTGTTGTTTGGGTCTTATGCGTAAAGATGGCTATCTATGATAATTTCTTGAAAGGGAAGCATGAGAAAATTGCATATAGAAAGATAGAGAAATGAGGTTATATTAAATTCCTTTTGAAGAAGAAGTACTTGTTTGTTTAAATGGAAATAATAGCTAATGATGGTAGGATTCTAAACAAGGGAATAAGTGTTGCATACATTGAAGAAGGGATATTATGATAAGTTGTTGCATGCACAAGAAAAATCATTGTGTTATAGCATGTGTTCTTTGCATGGATAGAATAACTATTGAGCTATATTTCTTTATCGAAATTATATGTAATTACTTTTATGCTATCGTAACTATTATATTAGTTTATTTTGGAATAAGGTGCATATTATGCGTGCAAGATTTGTGTTAACATTTGGAAATAACATACATTCACATGCAGGAAATGAAAACATGTTGTGTTAGCCTACATTGGAAACGATCCTTTTGGAAAGTATATGCATTTGCATGCATAGGAACAACATTCATTATGTTAGCTTTATTTACGTATTTGCTTGCACCAAAAGTAATAGTTGAAGGGCCAATTCTGTTGATAAATATTATGTAATTTACATGCATGATGTGTTAGATTCCTTTAAAGGAATGTTTGGAAAGTTGTAGTGATTTGTCTTGCAAGAATGTGTGCTTATGTGAAAGGAAATATTAGTTCATGTGGGATTTATTTTATACGCATGATTTGATGGTTAAATGATTATAACTAGTGGATTTGTAGTGTTATTAAAGGAAACATGTCACGATATTTTGTTTGCATTTCATGAATGTATGTGAATAGGTAGTGTAGCATCACTATTATAGATTTATGAATTGGTTGATTAATACTTCATGTAATCATGATATCAATGTATGTTGACGAAACAATGGCAGGAAAGGATGGCAACTTGTGCAAAGGATATATTATGTTTAACATGGTGGTAGGTAAAGAATTAATGGTCCATGCAGATGAGTGCGAGCTACAAGATGGCCCATTAAAGGAACAATCAGGGTACAAAGATATAGAGATTGAAGATTTGTGGATAAATGATATCTTGGTGATTGTAATTTTCGCTAGATATTTTGTATTGAAATGGCATTTTCTTGAAATATTTTATGAAAATGGTTAAGGGATGGACTCCCTTATAAGCCATTGAGTGAGGGGTGTACACCCTCACAAGTGTTTAATAATAAAATTAAATGTTTGTTGGTTTCACCCTACGGGGTTTCTAGGGTATATTTCTGTTCAATGATGTGATTTCTTATTGTGTCAATTTGATGATGTTGATTGCTTGCATGATGTGAGGTTTATAATATCAAGTATGTGTTTAACTAATCTAGTTAATGGAAACATGAAAATGATGCAAGGTTAAATCAAAATGTTTATGTCAATATGCTATAACAGAGCTTGTTAATGGTTATGTAACTTACTATTTCCTTACTAAAGTACTCTAAGTAATGGTGAAGATTCTATCTAATGGCCAATGAGGAATCTAGAATAGTAAATTGGATAGTTACCCGTGGGTAAATTACGTAAAAATTTTCTAACTCCATGCATTTTCATATGAGGTCACCAGGGGATGTTACAAATTCACTCTAATAGTATGTTTGGCCCTTGATAGATCTGGAGTTAAGATGGATCTACATTGATTTAATTAAAAATTATAGAAATTAATAGAATATATATTAATTTTATACATTTAAATACCTTATAAAGTTTTTAAAATATTAATACATTATATATTAAAATAAATTTTAAATGAAAAACTTATAATCTCACTTAAAAAATAAATAAATTATCAAAAATGACTTGAGAACGAGGGGATCTAGAGGAGGGTTTTGAGTCGAACCCTAAAAGGCAAACAAAGGGTTTTGTCACTAGTCACCATGGCGAGGTGCGAAGGAAGGGGATCAGGTCCCTCCTACAATCAAGTGGTTGTGGACATAAGCAAGGGACTTGGATCACATTGCTTCAAGAAACCAACAGAGGTGGTAATAGAGGCTAAGAATACAGAAAAATCGGAAATGATCAGACCTCAAGGACAGGAAGATATCCATGAGGGAGTTAGTAAGGAGAAGAGGACAGATGTTAGTAGTCCGAAATTTTCTCCTATGAGTACATCAGGGGTCTGTAAACCCAAGTCAACCACTATTCCTCGAGTCGTTTTAAGTGACCCAGTGCTACAGGTACATAGAGACCACATGTCAGAGTATGCTATTATCTATAAATTTATGGGGTTTTGGCCGACGGAGAAGGCTTTGCAAGCATGGATAAGGAACCACTGGAAACCAAAGGAGGAAATTGACCTTCACCTTGGGTCCAAGGGCTTCCTCAAAGTGGTGTTCACAAGATTAGAGGATAAAGACAGAGTGTTCAAGGGAGGATCCTATTTTTACGCTTTTGCAGGCCTTTATATGAGACCATGGGTAATGAACTTTGTCCCAGAACGAGAAACTTTCACCTTAGTGCTAGTATGGATAAGAATCTATTACCTTCCTTTAGATTATTGGCTGTCGAAGTCTCTAGAGTCTATTGGCAACAAGCTAGGGAATTTTATCAAGATCTCAGATGCTACTCTAAGAGGCAAATGCAATTCTTTTGCCCGGATATGTGTGGAAATGGACTTATCTGGGGCACTTTCGGATGCAATAATTTTAGAAGTGTATGATGAGGAATGGGTGCAAGTGGTGGACTATGAACACATACCATTTAGGTGTCATAAGTTCCATGAGCACGGACACCTATACAGGGACTGCCCATTGAACAAGCTGGAGAGCAATACGAAAGCCACTATAGGCAAGGATCCTGAAGGTTTTACTAAGGTTGGGGGTAAAGGAAAAGGAGGCAAGCAGTACCAAAATAATATTAATGAAAATGGACAACCTAGTCACAATAGTTTCAAGATCTTAGAAGAAGAAGTTGAAAACAACGGGCCAAACCAGGAATCAGAGAATATTCCCACTGAGAAGGACAGTGATACTAATATGGAGGATATACCAGAAAAAAACAAATAAAAGGATGATATGTTGAGCATTTTGGATCTTAGTAGGGACCACGAGATGACCCCAAGTGATGCTGGAACGGAAGACCATGAATTGCAGGAGATTCTAGAGAGGGAGAATTTAGATCTAGAAAAGTTTATGGAACACCACCAAAGGGGTAGACTCTCTGCTAAAAGAGGAGTTTTCCAGGGTTAAACAACTCTTCCTCTGGTGATAAAAAATGAAGTATTCTAGAGTCAAAAGAAACGCGGATAACTAAGAGAATATGGGAGTGAAAACGATGGAGGATACCCCGATGCATTCTTCCAAGAACCCGGGTAGGAAAAGAGGAAGAAAAATACAGAATGAGATGTTGACCGAGTGTGGGAAAATTATGATTAACTCAAGTAAGATGAGGGATCTTACCAGATACTGCTTTACAAACCTTTCTTAATGAAGCTTACAACCTGGAACATTAGGGGTCTAGGAAGAAAAAGGAAACAAAGAAATCTTAGTAGTAGAATGAAAGTAGGAAAATCAAATATGGTTTTTATTCACGAAACAAAATGTTCGATGGACACGATGAGAGAGATACACAACAAATGGTTAATGAAGTATGAGTATCTCGAGGTTAAAGCATATAACTTAGCGGGTTGGATTCTTACTCTATGGGATCCTCAAAAACTTGGAATCCTGGATGTTGAAGCTTCTAGGAACTATATATCGCTAGTGATTCAACCTTTGGGTGATAAGGACATCTACATGATCACTAATGTCTACAGTCCTCAAAAACTAGAAGACAAACTTAAGCTTCTCACCTCCCTTGAGAAGCTAACAGAGAGATATCCTGATATGCCATGGATTCTAGTTGGGGATTTCAATATGATTAGATCTCTTACATAGAAAAAAGGCGGTACTAGAAAACTAGGTAGAGATTCCATTGCCTTCCAGAATTTCATGAATAACATGGGGCTAGTGGACACCGAAACAGTAAATGGTACTTTTACTTGGAAAAATAAGAGGGGAGGGGCTCCTCAAGTCGCCTCCAAACTAGATAGATTCATAATCTCATAGGACCTCTTTCTCAAAGGCCTTGATATGTCAGCTTCAATCCTTCCCTTTGGAGGCTTAGACCAATGGCCTGTCCAGCCTGAAGCTACTTTCATGGGTACACCGAGGAACAAATCTTTTAGGTTTGAAAATGTCTGGATCTCTCACCCTAACTTCACCAGCAATATTGAGAAATGGTGGGTGGAAGATATGTCCGTTCAAGGCACTAAAATGTTCATGTTGCAACAGAGACTTAAACACATCAAATCTAGGCTTAAAGATTGGAACAAAAAAGAGTTTGGTAATATTTTTAAAGCCAAAAGAGAAGTTGAGCAGAAACTCCAGGAGATTAATCAGATCATCATCTCATAAGGTTTTACCGAGGAACGGAAAATTATGGTTGGCTCTCTTAAAAACGAATGGGACGATCGATGCATGCAAAAGGAGATTTTTTGGAGACAGAAATTGAGGGTGCAATGGATTAGAGAAGGAGAAAGAAACACGAAGTTTTTTCATAGATCAACCTTGGATCACATATCTCATAACGGAATTTCAAAACTTAAAGATTCTCAAGGGAAAGAGCTCGTCTCTCACAAAGAAATGGAATCTCTCCTAGTTCAACACTTCCTTAGCATAACAGAGGAGCCTCTCGTCAACAAATCTCGGTTCATTAACAAATTCACAAAGTTCATTCCTAAGCTTGTAACCAGGGAAGACAACCACAATCTTAACAGGCCAATGTTTGAAGAGGAGGTTAGTGAAGTTATCAATGAGTTGCAAAATGGGAAAGCTCTTGGCCTTGATGGCTTCAATGTGGACTTCTTCAAAGCTTACTGGAAAACAATCAAACAAGATATCCTTTATGTTGTGGAAGACTCTAGAAGATACAAAACTGTTTTGAAAGCTCTTAATGCCTCTTTCATAGCTTTGATTCCAAAGCAGGAAAAAGCTATGACATTGAACAGATTCAGACCCATAGCCTTATGTAATGTGGTGTAAAAAACTATTTCCAAAGTGATCGCTAACAGACTCAAGCCTCTTCTTCCTGCTCATCTTAGAGGAGAAAACTGGATATGTGGAAGGAAGATAGATTCTCAACAAAATCATACAAGCTCATGAGGTGGAACACTCTCTTAAGAGAAATAAGCGAGCTGGTATGATCATGCAGCTTGAACTAGTGAAAGCATATAATAAGCTAAGCTGGTATTACATCAGGGTAGTGCCAAGAGCTTATGGCTTTGACCACAACTGGATAAGATGGTTCGTGGCCCTTTTGTCCATGGCTAGCTTCTCCATTCGTCTCAACGGCTCTCCCTCTAGAACCTTTATGCCTTCTAGGGGTCTCAGACAAGGGGATCTGCTCTCCTCCTTCCTCTTTGTTCTCATGATGGAAGGGCTAGGCAGAGCGATCAAAATGGAAAATTCTGAAGGAATAATCCAGGGTTTGCAACTTACTCGAGATGGTGTTTCTTCTACTCATCAACAATTTGTTGATGAAACAATGCTACAGGGCATTCCTATAGTTAAGGAAGCCAGAGCTTTCAAAGAAATCCTGAATGGATTTGCATTGGTTGCTGGTACAGAGGCAAGCCTTGACAAATCAAAGGTGTTATTTTTTAACACAAACATTGCTATTTAGAGGAACCTGACAGGAATTCTTGCGTTTCAAAGGGATCAATGATCTTCCAAGTACCTTGGAATGCCTCTTACTAACAAACCTCTAAGCAAGGGAGTGTGGGAGCCAGTAACTAATAAACTTCAGGACAAAGTCAGGAAATGGACTTGTAGGTCTTTGAATTTGGCAGGGCTTCTTGTGTTAACTAAGGCTGGCTTGCAGGCTGTACCCATTTTCATGTTTTCAGCTCTTCCTGCTCCTAAAGGAGTTATGCAACAAATCAGGAGTATTCAATGAGATTTTCTTTGGGGAAAAGGGGAAGGTAAAAAGAAGTGGGATTTGGTAGCTTGGAACAAGCTCTACAAACCTAAGGCCCATGGTGGTTTGGGGCTTCATGACCTTGAAATCCTCAGCAGAGTTTCAGGAGCCAAACTTTTGTGGAAGTGGCTCAAGGAATCGGCGACCCCTTGGGCAAAGCTTTGGATGTAGAAATATGCAAATAATTGGTAGGAGAGGGATCATATCTGAATGTTAGGGCTCATCAAGGGCTCCCACATTTGGAACCTTACTTGGGAGAATATAACCATTATCTAGAAGCATAGTTTATAGGAGATCCGAGATGGGAACCTTGCACGGTTTTGGGAGGATAACTTGCAGCAGGAACCAAATCTGCTTAGGGAAGAACTAACCACTCTAAAAAATGACACTGACAACAAAGGTTTACTTATGGTAAGTGACTTCTGCGATCAGGTAAGGAACAATGGTAAATGGAGAATGTGGAAGGATCTTGGTTATAGTGAAGAGAATCCTTTGAAATCCCAGGCGGATTCTCTTGCTCTTGACTTGGAGTAGAGGAAGATTTTGGTGTCATCCTCATATGACCAAGTGAGATGAGGTCAAAACACCGAAGGCACCTTCAACCTCAAAGAAGCTAAACACATGGCCCTAGGCTTAGATTATCCAAACCATGATGAGGCTTGGAATGACCTTTGGCAGAACTCGCAATGGATGAAAATCAAATTGTTTATGTGGTTGGTTCACCAAAAGAAAATTCTCACATGGGAGAATCTTCTGAAAAGGGGCTTTGTTGGCCCATCCAAATGCCATCTATGTGGCTTACAGGAGGAGACAATGGAACATTTACTAAATCTCTGCCCCTTCACCTCTACCTTGTGGGATTTGGTGGCCTCGGTCTTTAGGCAAACTGACAGGGACAGACTTAGCATCACCAACACTTTGAGGTATTGGAGGAAAGACTTCTCAGATAATGAAATCATTAACAAGGCCTAGACTCTAGTTCCAATCTTTATAATCTGGGATGTCTGGAAAGAACGCAATCGCAGGATTTTCAAGAACAAAAAAAGCTCGACCTAGAACATCATTGTCCAAATTTTACGACAGCTTAAAGATACAATAGGAGCCCTTATGGGGAAAATTCTTAAGGACCCTCCTTTGCCCCAGGATGCTCACATACTGTTGCAGTTGGGTCTCCATTCTCTAGTTCCCCAAGGTGCTGTTAAGGGTGTGAGCAAAACAACTGCTGGTAAAGATATATGGCAGCCTCCTCCTTATGGTTTTTGGACAATCGATATAGAAGGGACCTCTAAGGGCAACCTAGGGATGGCTGGATTTGGCGACGTCATAAGAGATGAGCAGGGGTGCATAAAGGATATCTTTCACAGTCATTTGGGGACTGCCACTAATAACATGGCAGAGCTCATGGCCTTAGAGCAGGGCCTGGAAATCCTGATGGAGTCAAATTTACACAATGCCATCATTGAAGCTGACTCTGACTTGGTCATTAATGTGGCCTGGAAAATGTGTAATGGAATGACACCTGGAAAAGTGTCGAAACATTGGAGGCTCTCGTAGGTCTTTCAGCATATTCATTCCCACTTGCGAACCCTAAGAACCATCAGCTTCATTCATGTGCGAAGAAAAGACAATATGTTAGTTGATCGTCTGGCAAATGAAGGAGTGCTATGTAAGGAAAGCTATATTCGGTATGACTGGGATTCTATGCCCTCTGGTAAACTGCATGATGATTGTCAATGACAGGTAGCCAAAGACATGGAGTACTTCCAGACCATGAATAATGAGTAGGAGGAAGACTAGTGGGAGTAGGAGAGAGCATAAGTCCTTGAGCTTGGTTGAAGTGCCACATTAAATCCTAACCGTCGATCCCACAGTCAATGCTTACATCATAGCTAACTATAGGAGTTGAACATTTAGTAACTATCATGCTATTTGAAGGGTCGCAGGCCATAATATTTGATGGCCTTCATTATCTAAGGGTTATCAGGTTTTAAAATGGTCGAAGGTTAAGTCTAAGAGTAGACCCAAATTTTTATAGGCCAAGGTTTATAATCTATATCGGCTTCATGGAGCGGGTAAGTGTCGCACAAGTTTTCGATGCGATATCATTAAGGACCATCATATCAAATAGGTTTTGATCTATGGTGCATGTTCACTATGCAACTCTGATGATCGGAGAGATTATCAACCATCTGATTGAAGGTAAGATCGATGGTGGAGATTGAGCGATAAGAACTGGTGTTATCGAGAAATCTAGTGTCCACTCGGAGCTGCTAGTCCCACTAAGACGGGTAGCTATCTTAGAAACAAACAAACTAAAACTACTTTCATTTTCCTTTATGAGAAGTAGATGAGAGGGGAGCAAAGAATACCAACCTCAGTCTTGCGCTTGGCCCTTTGCTTGTTTCCTCTCCCTTCTGACAGATCCTTGCCGCTCCTTCCTTGCTTACCCATCTTCAAAGAGCACCTGTAAAGTCAAAGCAGCATAACGCTTTTGAAGAACATGGATCTACAATCATAAAAAATATAGGACCAGATATATATTGACCACACAAATGCATATATCATCAAACATACAAGAATGTGGAGGAAAACTTGAATATTTTAATTGATAGAAAGAATAGCAAAGAGGATTACAACCCATCGATCTGACCCAGCATCATCCTCCCAGCATGAAAGCCCTTCTTCACCTCATGCAAAGCTTAAATCACCCAACGCTATGATGTTCCACCAAGAAACCAACAGCACTTCCTTACAAAATACAAGTATCCAGCCTCTGGATGTCTGGGATGAGGGATCCATATATAGATGTTTGCAGGGGTGTGAGTCAGCTTCTGGGACTTTGATTAGTGTCCTCTCTCTGATAGTTCTTGGTATCACTTGGAGATTCATGATCTCTTACTCATCCCTAGGCGAATTCAGAGAGGCAAGTGTCACTGGAGAAGTTTCTGGAAGATTCTATGATCATCCACCTTGCAAACTGTCTCTGCCATTTGTCTACTCTCGCCCATCGCACTCTAGAGAAGGGCTTTCCAGTATGAATCACACCTTTTACACTGGGTAGGTGAGATGCATCGCACCCTTAGCACTGAGCAACCTGTATGGTCCAGTTTGGACCAGTTCTAAGTAGTTTTCCATGGAGAACTTTTGGGAGATGATGTAATCAGCTGACCTTGTTCCTTTAGGGTATAAAAAAACACTTTCAGGGACTTAGAATCCCTCAGTTGATGGACATATGTGATTGGGGTTGTAGTGCCCAAATATGTCTATAACAGTTGCCCCTTAAAGCATGAGGTTGGAAAATCTTTTGATGTCGGGTGAAATGCTTTATCATGAGGATCTGAGGATTTTCGAATTGGAAGGTGACCTGTAATAAGATACAATACAATACATTATCTTCATAATATTTTCATGATCTAGATGAGGCGGGCATTCCCATGCTCAGCTTTATAAATTCATTTCATGTACATAGGACAGACAACTCTCTGTGTGGCAGACTGATGATTCTGATAGAGCCATCATCCTTTGATTCGGGTGATCATCTGTGCAGCAATGATGTACATTTGATGTCTTTATTTTCCTGAATATATCGCAACCTGGATGGATGAAACTAGATCTGGGGTCTTCAAACTCGTTCAATCTTCGCCCAAAGTACATGTCGATTCGTGTGAAAGATGTTTCAAAGTCGAACACGGAAAGACATTGCCTGATTAACAGCCACTAATGTGAGTTGTTAACAGGTGTGAGAGGAATCACCGATGATGATGATGACCCTCAAGGTACGACAGTACAATTCACGTGGTGTGAAAATGGGACTTGGCATCGAACACCACGCAAAATCTTTCGGTCGAAGGCCATTGATGTAAACATGTCGCCGGAAGTGAGAAACTTGCCATTGAGGCATGCAAGCTTCAAAGTACTGAAAGGGTTGTCCCTAGGTCGACTTCTCAGATAATGAGCTGATGTTGACAAGAAGTGACCCGTCATAGGAGGGCCTTAATGAATCCCACATCTACGACACGGAATGGAGCAAATGACTTTATGGAGGTGAAAACGATCTGATGATACATGGTTGAAGGTGGCGGTCATGAAAGAATGGAGCGTGAATGTATTGTAGCGGATGAGACACAAAATGGGTTGGTGAATTCTCTGAGCGACTTCTCTTGAACATATCAGCGACACTGAAATGGATTGGTAGCATTAAACCCAAAGATGGATGGTACGGTGGACCAATGCTAATATGACTGGTGAACGAAACAACCCAACCCGACTCAATCATGGTGATGGAGTGAAAGTGTCATGTTCAAGAGCAACTTTGCTACCAATAAAGTTTCTTCAAGTTTTCTTCCCAATTTTTCCCCAATCATTGCTGACCAGTACCTCTTTATTTTTTTATCAAGCTTGAGTTGTTGGGCTGTGTTATATTCTTTCCATGACTAACCTACGTAGTGAACCGGGGGCAGAGCCCCCCCTTCGTTGTGCCGATTTTGCAACGGGGGGGTCACAGGGGGTTTGAGGGGGGCGAGTAGCCCCCCTCTACGGGGTCCGAGGCAGCGGCCCGGGAAAAATATTTTTGGACCCTATATTAGGTTGGGTGAACCTACCTATGGTTTTCGGTCCATGGTTTTGGATGCGATGGTTTCTGGTCCATGGTATTGGATGCTTCGGCATGTATAAATATGTATTGTAACATTGAAAGGAACATAATGAAAAATCAAGCTGGTAGTCTCGGTTTTGGGATCCAATGGGAAATCTCTGTGTATATGTGTTTTATGTGTTATGCTCTCGCATTTTTATTTTTTTTGTGATTTATAATTCGTATGCAGGTGATTTTTGTACGGGGTTAAAACCTACATTTGGTATTAGCGTTGTTTTGGCTTCAAGGGGACGCCTTTGTTGCTGAGGGATTTCGCTCGGGCCTATGGTAGACCCTGTTCAGTAGGAGATTTCCGAGATCGATTCTGGTGGTGAAAGAAGATGGAAAGCAGTGGAAAGATAGATATTGAGAATTTTAGTGGTCAGATTTTTGAGTTGTGGAAACTCAAGATAGAGGATCTATTGGTGGATAAAGATCAGTGGATCGCGGTAGATCCAGGTACTAAACCAATGGGAGTGACCGATGAAGAATGGAAGAAGTTGGATCGGACGGAAAAGAGCACAATACAATTATGTGTCTCAGATTCAGTATTGCTGAATGTATCAGGGGAAGCTACGGAGAAGTCTTTGTGGGACAAGTTAGGGACTTTGTACCAATCTAAGTCTCTGGTGAATAAACTAGTCCTGCGGAAAAAGTTGTATAACCTGAGGATGAAAGATGGAGACTCAGTGACAGGGCATCTGAATGCATTTAATACTATGGTAAGTCAGTTATCATCTGTTGATATTAAAATTTCAGATGAAGATAAGTGCAT
>APFE030916853.1:0-16150 GCA_000404065.3 Pinus taeda | reverse complement strand
GATCCCATTTTCACTGGAAATTTTTGGACAAAATTATTTTCTTGTCTTGGTACTTAGTTAGCTCATAGCTCATCTTATTATCCTCAATCTGATGGGCAAACTGAGATAGTAAACAAATGTTTGGAGGGATATCTTCGTTGCTTTGTATCTGATAGACAGACACAATGCGTCAAATGGTTGCCTCTGGCTGAATGGTGGTATAACACTTCCTTCCATACAACAACGAAAATGACCCCATTTATGGCGCTTTATGGGTATCATCCACCATCCATCATGTTATCACAAAATCAAGTACTGAAGGGCTGCTGATCAGATAGACTCTGTGTAACTGTTTCAGACCAATCTTTAGACTAAGGATTAGCCTCCCTAGCCTGAGAGGGCTCTCTCAAAAAAGTTATTAATTCTATTTGTTAATAAGAGGGCTAACTCTAGTAAAGTAAATTTAATAAACAGGTTGGCTGGACAGACATTTCAAAGACTTCCATTGGGCTTATGGAGTTGATCATATTTAGTAAGATATAACACTGCTCATGCATAGAAGTCAGGGCATGTAATGTTTAAATACTCAAAACATCATCTCATAGAAACCTCAGCTTACAAAAACACACAGGAAGTCAGAGCAGCATAAGTGAATTCTGAGTGATTGTGTATTCATACAACTGTAAAAAAATAAAACATAAAGAAAAACCACATATCTTGAGCATTTGAAACACTTTAAGAATCCTGAGAAGATAAGCAGCAAATTATATTACCAAACTGAGTTTTTACACAAGCCAAAGCAATACTCTGTTTCTCAAAATATCCAACCCTTGTTACATAGATGTTTCAACTATATATAGAAACATAACTCTAACTACTTGGAGCTTTCCTCTCCAGCATGAGGGGGAAGCTCGATGACTGTCCATTAATGACCCTTATCTGTTTTTAACAAACTTATTTAATACAACAACTACTAACAGAAGTTCTAAAGAGTTCTAATCTAATTATAACTGTAACTCTATCTCCTTCGTAGAAAGATTCTTCCTTGCAGCTTTGACACCTGGTTTCTTTTTCATTTGGCTGAGATGGCATGATATGAGCAATTAATTCCCCATGTTGGCTTTGGATACTGAATGCTTTAATCTGCTCCGTGTTGGCTGTGGATATGCCTTATTTTTCGGTTCTGGTCCCCCATTGTACTTTAAGCCTCTTTAATAACCCAAAAACAATAGAACACCACCATGTTTCTTGATAGATTGGATGCTCCATCGATGGCCAAGTGTGCAAGCCGAAATTCCATATATGCAATTCATTCAACACCTTATGACCAGCAATAAAGTGACTTTATAACAAAAACTTTACCCTTGAGTCAAAACATTTCACCTTTTTAAAGGTACACCTGTCTTGATATGAATGGCTGTGATGGTTTCATTTTGTCTTCTACACATCCTTCAGGTGTTTCCTTTAGAAAATTTCCAATCATCTTACCAAACTGTTTGTCTGCATTTAAAATCAACACCTACAGCAGTTTCGCAGCGCGCTGCGAAACTATTTTAAACAATTTCAATTCTCTCTGCGATTTTAACTGATCTGCCACCTGATTTCAAAATTCCTTTTTTCCTTGGATATATATATAGCTGGGTTTACATGCCTTCAAAATAATGAACTTAAGCAAAATTTTACAAAACTTTAGAACAACACCTTACTTAGAATTAGCAATTTCATTTAGCAGCTAATTTATTTAGCTGTGCCTTCAATTTTGCAACCTCCTTTTCCATGGCTTTGATTTCAGCTCTGGCACTCTTCATCTTAGCAATTTCACTTTCAGGTGCCTCCAACTGGTCCTTTGTAGATATAATATTTCCCCCTTGGGAAATGATGACTTTTCTATTTGAACCTTTTTTCTTGATTTCCTTTGCCTCCTCTGTTCTGGGCAGTTTCTCAGCTTCCCTTGCTTGCTTTCTTGTAAGAGGTTTTTTCTTTATTTCCTTTGCCTCCTCTGTTCTGGGCAGTTTCTCAGTTTCCCTTGCTTGCTTTCTTGTGAGGGGTATCCTTGGTTTGAAGATAAACTCATCACCTGGTTCATCAAACCTCAGTATTTTTGAAGCTTTAGATTTCTTAGTGCTTTCCGGTGTTGACTGTGTCAAGTCAATGTGCATTGGTTCAATGTGTGTCGACTCAATTTGATCAAACTCAATAGCTTCCAGCAAATCATTCAAGCTGGCTTTTGATACCGGGCTTTCCTCAACAGCCACTGCTTTGCCTTTTTCTTTGATCATTTGACTCCTTGTCCTCACCCTTGACACTTTTTCAGATTCTTTTGGCTCAGGTACAGTCTTCTTATGCTGGGCTTCTCCTTTTGCTGATGGCTGAGGTTGTTCTTTACTAACCAGTGGCTTGACTAACTTTCTTAACTCTGATATTACCTTCCTTCTATCCTTAGCCTCCTTCTGAAGTTCAGCAATTGTGGGCTCTTCAACTGACTCTTCAACTGACTGCTCTTTTTCTATAACGGGCCCTGGAGTCAGACCTGTTTTACTTTGAAAACCCGCCATGAAAATGAACGAGTCCCAATCCCTGCCTATTTTCTGAAGACCATTCAAAACTAACAACTTGACCAGACCATGGTGAAATAGAGATGTTTCACAATCATCCTTTCTTAACTGCACTTTGTCACACATTTTGCTCAGACTTCGAAAAAAGTAGAAGGGAATGTCTATGGATGCTTTACCAGTAAAATGCAACAACAACTTGAAGTGGTAGGAATAGAATTTATTATATCTTCCCTCACAAGTTAGGTACTTCTGAATACAGCTGAGAATCAGGGCATAATGCTCCTTAACATAGTTTCTAGGCACTGCCTTTGTCAGGTCCTCATTCACATATGCCTCTTTCAGGAATTCTTTGCATGGACTCATATCGAACTTGAAGTTCTTAAACCATTCTTGTCCCCCTCTCGGGATCTCAGTTACTGCAACTATTTCCTCTGGAGACACTTTAACTTCTAACATAGCTATTTTAGAATTCAAATCGGTGAAGTTTAAAGCAAAATCCTTTGTTACCTGAGCATGGCCACCCTGCAGTTTCTTGCAGAAATTCCAACAGCCGGCATCCTGGAAGGCTTTCTTCACACCCTCATCTCTTAATGCTAAGTCTAAACCTTCAGGCTTTGTTCTCTGGCATTTTCCAGACCGGTGTCCTCTCTTCTCCATCTCGCCTTTGAAACCTTCGCACTGACAGTGAACAACAGCTTCAACTGGAATTAGTAATTCGATCCTTTCTTTCTTTTGGCTCAGCCTCGCTTGAAACAGGCTCTCTTGAAAGCAGCTTCACTTGCAAACTCACATATAATCATCACACGGGCTGGTCACTTATGTACATTCACAATCATCACAAAGATCTATGCATAGTAAAACTCATTTGGATTGATACTGATGCACATGTCTGCAAATTTATTAGTGGAGTGATGGTTAATTAGTGTTTGGGAGGTACAAAAAACTGACATGAGAGGACGGGAATGGTGACTCATTAACGGACTTGACCCTTTTAGAAATATTCGCTGCAAAACGCACGAATCTGTGATTTCGCAGCGCGTTTAGTTTTGAATTGTCATAATGCGCTGCGAAACGGCTTGATGGTGATGCTGCAAAATGGCTGAACAATGATTATGCAGCGAAACGGACCAATAAGAGACTGCGCTGCGAAATTGCGAAAAGGATCAGTGACATGGATTAGACAAGACATGTCTTATGGAAGCATGATGGTGGAGGATGACCGATAGGATTAGAATACGCTTTACATCAAACATCTTTAAAGCTCCAACCCTAAGTAAGAAACATAGACTAAAAGCAATTTAACACCAATTTTAGGCATCGGACTTTGGGCAAAGGGTTATATACAAATGTTTACAGTTCTAAGTGATAACAGCTGCTATGCGAAAATGTCACTAATAGAAAATAGAAGTGAAAAAGGGATGAGAACGATATGTGCAAGAGCTTTTAAACACTTCGATGAATGTCCCATTGAAAATGATGCAAGAAAATTAGGCTGAATAGTTACCCGAGAGAAATTAAATTAAATGGAGAAGTGTCATAATAGGTCAATGGCTATGCTATGTGGTGGGCGGAGAGTTGTGGAGGAAAAGTAGTGGGGCGTGACAAAGTGAATGAGTGCAAGTGGTTTCTGAAGGGGGTAGTGGGCACTTAATGGTTTTAGTGGGGGGGGGGGGGGGGGGGTGAAATCACCAGAGGACGACACGTAAGGGATGGGGCCTCGCAAGAGAAACTGCCTTTTGGACCGCTCCCCTGGCAGTAAAGACATAATGGAGAGTGGGGGCCAAAAATGGATAAAGGTCGTGGATGAAGTGCGAGAGAGGATCCCAAGGGCGTTGAGTGGAATGTACTTTAACCTCAATGAGATAAATAATTTTTCCCTCTTGTGATTTAATATTTTCTTTTTGGTCTTAGGTTAAGGGAATATGAAACATATGAAAGGCTTGATTTCCATAACACACATATTTTACCTTTTGAACTTAGGATAAGGGATAAATGATGAAACACATAAAATACTTTATCCCATTGTACATATTATGGCCTTTTCAACATATCCTCGAAGCTTAGGATAACATTTACATAAGAAAATATTTACCAAATCACCTAATCTACCTACCCTTAGCTAAACTACCATTTTTTATTTTGTCTGTATGGTACATTTAGACTAGCAAACCCAATTTTATTTTCTTTTATACATAAATAAAAAACTACCTAACCTATCCCTTATTTCTCCTATTGATCCAGATTAAACAGTTGGATCAATGTCATTTTCTACCTAACTAATGATTTACCCAAATTAAGTTTTCGGGTAAGTATTTATTCTCTATCTAATTTACACAAATTGAAGGGAGTTGAATCATGATTACACTGTATGATTAAACTAAAAACTAGTGATTGTGGCATTTTCAACAAGTTGCACACAACTTTTTATTTTTAGTAGTGAAGCAAAACTATCTATGAGTAGTGGCATTTAGACTTGCAACACTTTCAGTATTATTCCTTTTTGTTTATTTTTCTTTCTTTTGGTGGGGTTCAATCTTTTCTTATTTTTCTCAATCTTTTTTCTTTTCTCTTTTTCTCATTTATACCCTCTTTTAATTTTTTTAACTTTTTTTCTTTTATTTGGAAATCATTACCAGATTGAAAAGTATTTACAAAATAATATTCTTGAGATACAAAACTCAATTACCTTGAGATCCTATAAATTATTGGACCTTAACAATGGCTCCAGTTGGGGATGGAATTCTCCTCGTGAGGTCACCCAATCCAAACAATAAAGGCAATGAAATTGACAATGATGAATGCTAGGAAAACTTCTATTGCTCACAGAAATAGTGTTTGAGCATCTTGCCTTTAACATGACCACAAGGTAATTCTTCCCCATATAGATTTTTGATAAAGAATACATTATTCCCTCCGAAATCATAAATTACATAAGGTCCCATCCATAAATTGTCAAATTTTCCATGCTTCCCTTTATCTTCTCTTCTAGAATCTGACTTTAAAACTTTATCGCCCAAGGCAAAATCATCTGCTTTTGTCCTTCTGTCAAAAACTTTCTTGATACTCTCATGGATAACTTGAGGCTTATTATAAACTTCTTCCTTCGATTCATGCAACTGGATTGTTTGATCAATCCTTCTTTGAATGTCATTTTGCTCAGCCTACAATTCCTAAATTAACTTCATGACTGGAACTCCTAAAGAGGATGGAAAGAAAAAATACATCCCATAAACCAAGGATATGGTGGCATGCCAATTGATTTCTTTATGGTGAGCCTATAAGTGTAAAGTGCGTTTATCAACTTGTTCTTCCATAACTTCTTATTGTCTGCTAATAGCTTCTTGATAATATTTAGGAGAATTTTATTTGAAGATTCAGCCAACCCATTACCATGTGGGTAATAAGAAGTTGAATGTCCCAATGTGATATGGTATTTGTTGCAGAAATCTAACATTTTCCTAGACCTAAAGGTTGCAACATTATTTGTAATAAGCCTGTTTTGGAAGCTAAATCTAGATGCATCATCTAAGAATTTGATGATCACAACATTTGTGGCTAGGCTAGAGGGTGTGACCTCATTCCATTTTGTGAAGTAGTCAGTAGCAGTAAGGATCCATTTATGTTGGGAAGAGGATGGTGGCTGGATTTATCCAATGAAATCCAATCCCCACTGTTTGAAATGGCTTTCAATGGATATGGGCTTCAAAGGTAGAGGTAAAAGCCTTCTTTTCCCCTCAAAGATTTGAAATTTGTGGCAAGAGGTTACCTTCTTATGAACATCTGGAAAAAGTGTAGGCCAGTAAAAACCAGCTAAGGATCTTGTTGATAGTGATTTTCCAATACAAATGACCACCACAGTCACCCTCATGGAATTCTCGCATTGTTTTTTTGCATCATCTCTCAATACACACTTTAGTATAATACCACAAGCATCTTTCCAATATAAAAAGTTTGCTATGATGCCAAATTTAACTACTTTTAGCTTCATAAATCTAGCCTTTGTTTCTTTATACCAAGAGGAGTATTTAAATTAAATAAAACATAAATAAGGTCTGCATACCAGGGTGAGGTCATGAAAGCCCCATCTAGTTGTGGAGTCGCATGTTCCTCTTGGTCATCCAATTCTGCTACAAAGTTGATATCTAAAGCATTAAAATTAGATTCAACCATCAAATTGGCTAATTCTTTACCTTTGATAAGCTTGGTTGGCTTAATTTTCATATCATATTCCAAAATGATGGCAATCCATTTGCCTCTTTTTCCATCTAGTCCATTCTGTATCAAAATATATTTAATTACAACATTTGGTACATACGCAATTATATGAGAATAAAGGATATATACTCTGAAATATTTAATTTCTTTTATCAGTGTGAAATCCTATTTCTCCACTATATTATACTTCAGTGTAGCATCCCTCAAGGCCTTATTAAAGAAATAAATGGGTTGTTCACATCCATCATCATTTTTCTGCAAAAGGATAGTTGCAATAGTATGTTGACAAGGAAAGGAAAAAATTATAAAATCTTTAGTAAATATAGACTAATAAAGATTGGTTCCTTTATTAATTCTTTTTTAACTTGGTCGAATAATTGAATAGCTTCAATGTTCCACCTGATTTGAGAATCTAGTTTTAACATGTTTGTGATATTTCTGAGAAGTTCTGCAAGGTTATGGATAAATCCTCTTAGGAAGTTTATTCTCCCAATAAATGACTGAGTTTCTTTAATATTTCTTGGATTATTTATTTTCAGAATAGCTTCAATCCTTTTAGGATCAATTTTAATACCTTCCTTAGATATGATATGACAAAGAAGTTTTCCCCCTTCAAGGTCAAACACTGTTTTTTTAGGATTTAATGAAATCCCAAATCTTCTACACTTCTCAAATACTCTTCTCAGATGCATCAAATTTTCGTCATCGCTTTTAAAATATACAGTTATGTCATCTAGGTAGATCACAATAAATCTTCCAATTGCATTAGCAAAGGCAATATCCATTTCTCTTTAAAATGTGGCTCCAACATTCATTGGTCCAAAAGGCATCTTCGCATACATGAAGGTACCCCATGGATTAGTAAAGTTTGTTTTAGCATGATCCTCTGAGTGGACTAAGAGCTAATTTTAACCTGAGAAACCATATAACAAAGAAATCCTAGAAGATCCAACTACCTTTTGCAGAATATGATCTATTTTAGGTAAGGGATAGTTGTCTTTTAGGGAAACTTTTTTTAGGTTTCTGAAATCTATACACAATCTGATTTCACTTGTTTTCTTCCTAGTTGGCACAATATTGGAAACCCATTTAGAGTACCTAAGAGGAACTATGATTTTAGAATCATACATTCTTTTGATTTCCTTCTCAATCAAAGGCATCATAACCAGATTTATTCTACGAAGTTTTTGTCTAAATGGTTTCTAATCTTCTTTAATTGGAATTTTGTGTTGTATGATTTATGTATCATATGTTTTAAGATCAACATAGCTCCAAGCAAAAGCATCACTATATTCCTTGGATAAAGAAATGTACTTTTGTTTTCAGCTACTAGGATTGATTTAGAAAGTTTTAAGATTTTGGGGTCTTTTTCAGTAACTAAATTACAATCTTCAACTATTGTTCTTGAGGGCTCAATCTTAGGCTTTTTGTCCACATCATTGAAATCAAATAATTCTTCTAATGGAACTAGAACTCTAGGGAAAACACTATCTTTAAGTTGGAGTGTTTCAAATTCTTCTCTTTCAAGGTATATTTCAAGCAATTCTAATTTATTTGCAACTTTATTTATGGGTGTGTTTACATCTAAATTGCCTAATTTCCTTTCTAGATTAGAGTGTACAACAATTGGTGTATATACTTTAGATTGCAAATCAATACTATCATCTTGAAATTCATCTTTGGATTGCATAAAACTTTCAATATGTTTATCATTTCCAACTACATGCCAATACCTCATGTTATCAAGTACAGCTGGTTGGTGTTTTACCTCCAGTACATATTCATGATTAGGATAAGGCATTTTACAAGAACTGGCTGAAAAATCCAGATTATTTGGAATGATATTTGTTTTCTAGGAATTGGCTGAATACTCTCCTTTAATTTGCTTTATAATTAATTCAACGTCCCTTTTGATGGAGATTCTTTTGGCACCTAATTTTTTAAGCAATTGTAATCCTAGAATAATCTCTTCATACTCTGTTATGTTATTGCTACATTGAAAATTAAGCCTGTATGAGCAACCCTTAGCATGATTATGTAGAAATTCTACAAATTCTCTACAAATCTCTCACTAAGATCATGTAGAAAATCTGACTATAGATTAACCCGATAATGCAATATAACTAAAGCAAAATGCTATAATCTACTTCTACTATCAATTTTCTTTGCGGAAGCTTAAAGATTGAGCAAGATCAAGTTGAAGACGTATAACCAGAAGAAGAAGAATCAATGCACAATACACATGAAAATACTTTGGGGAAAGCTTCAGCTAAAACCCCCACTATCTGTATTATCATACAAGGTGGAAATACATCAAAATTATACAAATCCTTAGCTCTCACAGCTAGCTAGCTCTCAGTACAATCATCTTGGATGCTCACAGGCAAACAAAGCTTCTCACAAGCCTTCTTCTCTGCCCTCCAAGCTCCTATTTCCTTGCGTTGTTCCTTTGGGATGATCTTCTCCAACCGAGTGGAAAATCAATGTCTCACACTTATCTCACACCAGTATGAACTGCGCAATCCTCAAGGAATGTTACCTTGATTGCATGTATGAGTTTCCTTTATAGGAAAACACACGCAACTCATAGTACAATGTCCTTGACATTTAGCTCAACTAGGTCTTTCTCAGAATAGACATGCATGAGTTACTAATGAGGTAATCTTCAATTATCTAGAGTACACTAGTTAACTGCATCCATGTATCAACTGACTGATAACTCACAATTAGTTCCTCAAATAGTTTGGAACTAATTTAACTAGACTTAACTCAGTAAAATGAGCTAACTAATTACATCTCAAATATAACTTAATCTTATCTCCTTAATTTAAGAGATAACTCTTGCATGACTTCAAAAAGACTTCTAACTTGAATTTCTCCAAGTAATTAATCCATAATGAGTTAATTAATTATTTCTAAGCAACTGGTGAGACTAAATTTGATTTTAATTCACAATTTTAATTCAAAGACAAATTAAAATTGGAATTTCTAGATTCCAATTTTATCATTTCTTGTTGGTATTTTCAACACTCCCTCCCAACAAGAAAGGAATTCAACTCAATCCCAGTCGTGAACCTTTGGAATGTTATGTATGCAACACTTCTCTATAGCGTTGTTGCTCCAATGACTACAAAAACAAAAAAACATCCAACCTGAATTAGTATGATGCATATGTCATCATTGTCTCTGACTGCTATTGCCTCTGTCAACTGAAAACTTTGCACTTCTACTGACTCTTCCTTTTTGCAGTGTTGTCAATCCATCTATGTGCTCCTCAGTATCTAACTACACTAGCATCTATAACTTTCATCTCTGACTGCATCAACAACTGATTCCTCCCGTGACTATGTATTTTGGGCTCCCATATCAAGGAAAGATCCATGAGATAAAATGTCTCAGTGAACCCTAACCAATTTCAACCTTCTTGAGACTATCACTTCACATCGACCCCCCTCACACCTAGAGGTATGGCTGCATGTGATCCCTCTACCCACTTGGATCAAAATTCCCCCGTAATGGAGGTATTTTCATGAGTGGATCTCTTCACTCAGTGTCCTCTCTACTTCCCCAATTGTGTCTCCTCCACAATTGTCTCAGACTTCTTCTAGGACTACATGTTGAGAGGTAGTTTACTCTCCCTCTCAACCACCAAGTCTCTAACATTTTCATTTCTCCTCAAGGCTTTGCATGCATCTTGAACCTCAAGAGCATATAGGTTCTTAACTTGTGAACAGATCTGTTTCACCTGTTTCGTGGTGATGTGTCTAAGGAACGCCTTTCCTTTAGTGAAGACAACATTGTAGCCTTTTTCCTCCAACATTGTGACCAATACCAGGTTCTTCTTCAGTCCAAGCACATAATTCACATCTTTCAATGTGATAGGAGCTCCATGCTCCCTCTAAAAAGCAACAACGCCCACTCCTGAAACACTATACCTTCCATCGTCACCCATCTCTATGCGCATCTTGAGGTCTTTCTCCTCCAAGGTACTGAATAACTTTTTATCATCAGCCATGTGGAATGAGGCTCCACTCTCAAGATACCAAACAAAACCCATCATCGATGACACCATGCATGCGATGATGCTTCCGAGGATCCCTTCTTGGACTTCTTTGATGGGCAATTAGTCGCATAATGTCACATCTGGTGACAATTAAGGCATCTCACTTTAGACTTGTCACCCTTTTTCCCTCCATTAGAAGAATTCAATTTGGAATGGGAAGCCTACCCCTCTCCTTTCCTTGCCTTACTCACTAAGGCCATATTTTCTTCATTGTCATCCTTAAATGAAGAACCATCTCGTGTGCTCCTCCTGATCTCCTCCTGCATCAAATCTGACCACAGTCATTCCCAATCCGACAGTTTCTCCCTTCCATTCACAGAGTCTTGGTAGCTATTCTATCTCTTTCGAAGGCCAAGGAGAGCAAGGCTCAAAATATCATCATCAGGAGTAATTATTCCCACACTACCAAGCTCATGTTTGCAAGTGGTGAGCTTGTTTAGATATGTGGTAATAGTATCACTATTCTACATCTTTATTCTTCGAAGCTTATCCTTGAGAGCCAATTTCCTTTGTTCGCTATTGTTCTGGTAGAGGTTCTTCAATGTCTTCCACATTGAAAATGGAGTATCCTTCCCATAGAGACTTGAGACAATATGGTCTCGAACTCTCTCAATGATGATCTATCTCACCTTCGCCGCACACTTCTTCCACTCAGCCAATAATTGTGCATTATTGAAGCTAGCTTTGGGATTTCTTGATCAACGAAATCCTTCAAGCCATTGTCTTCTAATACAACCTCCATGTGATCTTTCCATGCTATGTAATTTGAGACACTTCCTAAGGCATACTCGAGTCTGAAGCCATAGAAGACCATTGGCCAACCTTTAAGTATGATAAGAATTTGATTTTCACCTGCAACCATAAACTTCAAACTACGAGTTCTCTTCTCAGTATATTGTTCACTGCTCCAATAAACTTAGCTTCGATAAACTAGGCTCCGATACCATGTAGAAATTATACAAATTCTCTACAAATCTCGCACTAAGATCATTTAGAAATCTCATTGTAGATTAACCCGATGATGCAATATAACTAAAGAAAAATACTATAATCTACTTCTACTAGCAATTTTCTTTGGGGAAGATTAAAGATCAAGAAATATTGAGCTGAGCACATATAACCAGAAGAAGAAGAATCAATGCACAATACACATGAAAATACTTTGGGGAAAGCCTCAGCTAAAACCCCCACTATATGTATTATCATACAAGGTGGAAATACATCATAATTGTACAAAGCCTTAGCACTCATAGCTAGCCAGCTCTTAGTACAATCCTCCTAGATGCTCACAGGAAACCAAAGCTTCTCACAAGCCTTCTCCTCTACCCTTCAAGCTCCTATTTCCTTGCGCTATTCCTATGGGATGATCTTCTCCAACCAAGTGGAAAATCAACGTCTCACACTCATCTCACACACTAAATCCTCAAGGAAACTTACCTTGACTGCATGCATGAGTTTCTTTTATAGAAAACACATGCAACTGATAGTACATTGTCCTTGACATTTAGCTCAACTGGATCTTTCTCAGAATAGACATGCATGAGTTACTGATGAGGGATTCTTCAATTATCAGGAGTACATGAGTTGAGTGCATGTATGCATCAACTGACTGATAACTCACAATTAGTTCCTCAAATAGTTTGGAACTAATTTAACTAGACTTAACTCAGTAAACTGAGCTAACTAATTACATCTCAAATATAAATATAACTCAATCTTATCTCCTTAATTTAAGGGATAACTCTTGCATGACTTCAGAAAGACTTCTAACTTGAATTTCTCCAATTAATTAATCCATAGTGAGTTAATTAATTAGTTTTAAGTAGCTAGTGATACTAAATTCGATTTTAATTCACAATTTTCATTCAAAGAAAAATTAAAATTAGAATTTTTGGATTCTATTTTTATCATTTCTTGTTGGTATTTTCAACACTCCCTCTCAACAAGAAAGGAATTCAACTCAATCCTAGTCATGAACCTTTGAAATGTTATGTATGAAACACTTCTCTACAGTTTTGTTGCTCCAATGACTTTAAAAACAAAAAAAAAACATCCAACCTGAATTAGTATGATGCATATGTCATCAATGTCTCTAACTGCTATTGCCTTTGTCAACTGAAAACATTGTGCTTCTACTGACTCTGCCTTTTTGCAGTGTTGTCAATCCATCTATGTGCTCTTCAATATCTAACTGCTCTAGCGTCTATCACTTTGATCTCTAACTGCATCAATGACTGATTCCTCCCACTACTATGTACTTTGGGCTCCCATATCAAGGAAAGATCCATGAGATAAAACGTCTCAGTGGACCCTACCCAATTTCAGCCTTCTTGAGACTATCACTTCACGTCGACCCCCCTCACACCTAGAGGTATGGTTGCATGAGATTCCTCTGCCCACGTCGATTGAAATTCCCCCCTAATGGAGGTATCTGCATGAGTGGATCTCTTCACTCAGTCTCCTCTCTACTTCTCCAATTGTGTCTCCTCCACAATTGTCTGAGACTTCTTCTAGGACTACATGTTGAGAGGTAATTTACTCTCCCTCTCAACCACCAATTCTCTAACATTTGCATTTCTCCTCAAGGCTTTGGATGCATCTTGAACCTCAAGAGCATATAGGTTCTTAACTTGTGAACAGATCTGTTTCACCTGTCTCGTGGTGATGTGTCGAAGGAACTCCTTTCCTTTAGTGAAGACAACATCTTAGCCTTTTTCCTCCAACATCGCAACCAATACCAGGTTCTTCTTCAGTCCAGGCACATACTTCAGATTTTTCAATGTGATAGGAGCTCCATGCTCCCTCTAAAAAGCAACAGCTCCCACTCCTGAAACACTATACCTCCCATCGTCACCCATCTCTATGCGTATCTTGAGGTCTTTCTCCTCCAAGGTACTGAATAAATTTTTATCATTGGTCATGTGGAATGAGGCTCCACTCTCAAGATACCAAACAAAACCCATCATCGATGACACCATGCATGCGATGAGAGCAAATTCCATTTCAAACTAAGAGGCTAGTGCCTCACCTTCTGATGCTTCCGAGGATTCCTTCTTGGACTTCTTTGATGGGAAATTAGTCGCATAATGTCACATCTGGTGACAATTAAGGCATCTCACTTTAGACTTGTCACCCTTCTTCCCTCCATTAGAAGAATTCAATTTGGAATGGGAAGCCTACCCCTCTCCTTTCCTTTCCTTACTCACTAAGGCTGGATTTTCTTCTTCGTTATCCTTAAATGAAGAACCATCTTGTGTGCTCCTCCTGATCTCCTCCTGCATCAAATCCGACCACAGTCATTCCCAATCCGACAGTTTCTCCCTTCCATTCATAGAGTCTTGGTAGCTATTCTAGCTCTTTGGAAGGCCAAGGAGAGCAAGGCTCACCATATCATCATCAGGAGTAATTATTCCCACACTACCAATCTCATATTTACAAGTGGTGAGCTTGTTTAGATATGTGGTAATAGTATCACTATTCTCCATCTTGATTCTTTGAAGCTTATCCTTGAGAGCCAATTTCCTCTGGTCGCTATTGTTCTGGTACAGGTTCTCCAATGTCTTCCACATTGAAAATGGAGTATCCTTCCCATAGAGACTTGAGACAATATGGTCTCGAACTCCCTCAACGATGATCCGTCTCACCTTCACCGCACACTTCTTCCACTCAGCCAACTCTTGTGCATTATTGAAGTTGGCTTTGGGATTTCTTGATCAATGAAATCCTTCAAGACATTGTCTTCTAATACAACCTCCATGTGATCTTTCCATGCTATGTAATTTGGGATACCTTCCAAGGAATACTCGAGTCTGAAGCCATAGAATAGCATTGGCCAACCTTTAAGTATGATAAGAATTTGATTTGCACCTGCAAACCTAAACTTCAAACTATGAGTTCTCTTCTAGGTATATTGTTCATTGCTCCAATAAAATTAGCTTTGATAAAATAGGCTTCGATACCATGTAGAAATTATGCAAATTCTCTACAAATCTCACACTAAGATCATTTAGAAAATCTGATTGTAGATTAACCCAGTAATGCAATATAACTAAAGAAAAATACTATAATCCACTTCTACTATCAATTTTCTTTGTGGAAGCTTAATGATGAAGAAAGATTGAGCTGAGCACATATAACCAAAAGAAGAAGAATCAATGCACAATACACATGAAAATACTTTGGGGAAAGCCTAAGCTAAAAACCCCATTATATGTATTATCATACAAGGTGGAAATACATAAGAATTATACAAAGCCTTAGCACTCACAGCTAGCCAGCTCTTAGTACAATCCTCCTAGATGCTCATAGGAAAACAAAGCTTCTCACAAGCCTTCTCCTCTACCCTTCAAGCTCCCATTTCCTTGTGTTATTCCTATGGTATAATCTTCTCCAACCAAGTGGAAAATCAATGTCTCACACTAATCTCACACCCTAAATCCTCAAGGAAACTTACATTGACTGCATGCATGAGTTTCCTTTATAGAAAACACATGCAACTGATAGTACATTGTCCTTGACATTTAGCTCAACTGGATCTTTCTCAGAATAGACATGCACGAGTTACTGATGAGGGATTCTTCAATTATCAGGAGTACACGGGTTGAGTGCATGTATGCATCAACTGAATAATCTTGTTGTTATTTTCAACAGATTATTTTATGTATTCAATACCCAAATTCTTGCTCCAGAACCATATTTTCTACAGGAGCCATAAAAACTCATGTTCCAAAGAGTTTCAGGAGGAGTATTCGGTTCTATTATTTGTGTTTGGGTTGGGTCTGTTTTAGAAATTTGAGTTTCAGCATTGATCACTTGAGTGTTGATATCCCCATTATTGTAAAGAATGAAATAATCCAAATCTGAGTGAACAGAATAAAGAGGACAGTTATGAGGTTTCTCTTGACTGCTCACCGTGAATTTAGTTATGGTTTCCCTATATAGTATTTTTTGCTACCCAAAGACTAGTATGGTAGAAAAGGTCATATCCATCTGTAAGGTATCTTGTAATTTTTCTCCCCATGAGCATGACAACATCATGCCATACTTTAGGGGAATATCTGCAACCACTATCCATTACTAGACTTTTGGAAGGGATTTGAGCTAAAGTAACACATAGCTCTTTGATAAGACCTAGGAATATTACTTTACTGGAATCGAAGGAGTATAAGTCTTTATAAGGTCTGGTAATGTCAAGTCCTAATTTCTCCATTACATATTTAGGCATTAAGTTGTGGGAGGATCCTGAATCTAACATGGAATTATGGAGGATTTTATCAAGGATATTTAGGCTAACATAGAATGGAGGAACACACCCTTCCTGTGATTTTCCTTCAACTTC